>SNQJ01S0019710.1:124886-171000 GCA_010110895.2 Picea sitchensis
ATATATATCAAGGAAAACCGGAAACCCAAGGGATTTCTCAATATATATACACACACCAGTTTTTTTTTCCAGGTTACAAAGCCCGGGGAAAACCCTGGAGTACTTCCCCTCATTTCGAGGATGGTACCTAGGGTAAACCCTAGAATCTTCAGGGCACAAGGCCGGTCAACAACAGGGCTTGAAGCCATTACAACAATATACTTGTTATGAGCTGAACATGTCACTCGCAGGAATTGAACCTGGGTGGGGAGGATAACAATCATTCCTCCCAACCACCCAAGCTAAACCCAATTGACAACACACACCATTTTTTTTATAGTGAAAGGCAATCTTTTGAATGAGGGCTTACTGGAAATCCTTAATCATTTACTGATTAGTATTTGTAGCCAGGACTTTGTAAGGGCGCAGACTCAGAATCAGTGTTCCTTAGCCTAGTGTTGAAATAGGCTTATGTATTGCTATTATATTGTTTATATGTTTCAAATATGAAATGGGTTTATATATCACTGATATTGATGCTTATTTTTGCAGATGTTTGAACTTGTTAAAAAAGAGGATTGGTACAAACCGGACATGTATTTGTTCAAAGATATGATTGTTATGTTGGCAAGAAACAAAAAGATGGAAGAGGCAAATCAAGTGTGGAAAGATATGAGGAATGAGGGTTTAGAACCTGATATACAGACATATACTGAAGTTATACGAGGTTTTTTGCAGCATGGTTCACCCATGGATGCTATGAATATTTATGAAGAAATGAAGCAGTCTCCCTCACCACCCGAGGAGCTGCCATTTCGTGTACTTTTGAAGGGTCTTTTCCCACATCCTTTGTTGAGAAATAAAGTGAAACAGGACTTCATAGAAATTTTCCCTGATAGACATGTATATGATCCTCCTGAAGACATATTTGGGATGCAGTAGAAGAAAGTATTCACAGGCTCCATGTCTGAATTCAGTTGTCTTTAATGGTGATTTTTCTCTAAATTACTTGTTTTCATGATCTATGTTCCATGTTTGTCTTAGAGGATTGCTTATGATGTTGCATGTTTAATAAATGCATCCTTGCTCTTACAGTGGAACATCTCTCAAATAAATGCATCCTTGCTCTTACAGTGGAACATCTCTCAGATCAGTTGAATAAGGGATTCAATACTAAAGAAACGGAGGAGGGGGTTTGGGTGCTATTTTTGAAATTCAATATTGTTCCTTAAACTAAGCCTCTCAACTCAACTCATAACTTTTTTGTATTCTTAGGTATGATTTAGGGAAGAGAATGGAAGAAACATGACACTCTGGTCTAATTATTTCCGTTTCCTAAATTTAGGTGGTGTTATGTTCCTGATCCTTAATGGGACAGATTTTAGTTGCATTCTGGAAAAATCATTTCAGCCTTCATTAGAAGTGATATTAACTTGAGATTCCAATTTGGGCATTTATTTTCTCACACGACTGGCTTTATCTTTTCTCCTTTTGTGTCTTTTTGGGTACTATTTTTGAAATTCAGTGTTTGTTTCTTTAACCAAGCCTCTCAATTCTATTCATCAACTTTTTTGTATTCTTATGATTTATGGAAGAAAATGAAAAAACTCGACACTCTAGTCTAATTTTTTTGTCTTTCCTAAATTCAAGTGGTGTCGTGTTGCCGATCCTCAATGGGACATGTTACCACCCAAACTTGCATTTTAAGCGGTAAACCCTAAAACACAAATCCAGCTCTAGGGGAACTAAGAGGGGCTACCCACTGTCACCACAGTAGCTCCCTTTCTCACTTTAGGCCAGCTCTCCTCTGACACAAGGGGGGTATCCCTAGAAGATATATGACAAACTTTAAAATTAAATGTATGGTGGGTTGCTAAGACCAATGCCAATCCAACAGTTATGGAGTCAAGGAATACAAAGTTACAAACACAGAGGGCTTATAATGATATGAAGAAGACGTAGTCAAGATATACACTCATGTGCCATAACTAGTCCAAATGGATTTGAAGTTATATGAGAGTGAATGAGGGCTCTAACAACAGATGCACCATCACAACCAATGTGTTAAAGCCAATAAATAATGTGCAACTCAATATTGAAATTTGAAGGAATAACCATAACATGAGATTAGAAAAGGACCAAGTAAGACAGCCTTCAAAGGAATGGACAGCCCAAGCAACAAGTGATATCTTTTATAATAATCTCATAGGATTAAATGAGCCATTGACATGTGCAAACATCAAATCTATTATTACAGTGGAAAGCTTCCCCAATATCCAAGATTACATCAAGGGCTAAGGAGGGTTGAGAACCTCACACTTAGTTCTTTCTCATCACGCAAAACTGTCCTCCACAGAGATCATTTCCAGCAATAAAAACACTAGCCACTCTAGCATAATACCCAAATCATCCAAAAGAAAAGAGATGGATGATGGAAACCTCATATATACTTTGCTTGTACATGATGTTCGACTAGAGGGCTTTTCCCAATCAATCCAACCATGAGTAGCAAATGAGGTAGCTGCTCTTTAAATAGAGTCTCTAGCTGAACCTTCTATAATGAAATCATGATTTGTGGCTTTAAAGTCCATGTATCTCTCCAAGGATAACCAATAAAATATTGAATATTTTTAGATACATGTTTTTTTCCAAGGAGTAATGATTAAATACTATATTCCTCAACCTCCTCAACAACTTTCCCATAAAAATAACAATAAGTGGATTTAGATCCTCTTTATTTTCCAAGAAATAACATTAAAAATGCATCAACAAGATAGCTGATTTTCTCAAAGGAGGGCATTCTACCTCTTGGGATATTCAATAAACTTTGGAGAATGTGCTTTTGCCATGTGTCTTCTTTCTCAAGGAGAGTGTTTCCAAAAAATAGCCAACTGAACTCCTCAAGTGGATCTTATGGGTGCTTGTGCCAAGCCTTGATCTCCTAAACATGTGTGCAACAATTTCCTCAACAGGACAGTTTTGGTTGCATTCTGGAAAATTATTTCAGCCTTCATTAAAAGTGATATAGCCTTCGGATTCCAATTTGGGCATTTGTTTTCGTCTTTATCTTTGCTCTTTTGATCGTCTTTATCTTTGCTCTTTTGTCTTTTTTATGGCTTTATGGCACAGTTTCCGAATGGGAGAAAGGTTATTTTGCGTTTGCTGATGTATGATGGGGTTTTAACCTGGGTTAGTGTGTTTGAGATAATGACAGCGCTTCTTTGGCATAAGATCTTTATATTAATTACATTATCCTTGATTGAAAACAAATAACTTTGAGCTGTCCAATATAGGAAGTTGGTATAGATTACCTGTGTATCTGTAGTCTTTGTTGTCTAAATATCCTATCCTATTGTTCCAAGATGGAGGTAGTGTCTTCTGGTTTGGGTGAGCATAGTTGGGTCTAAAAGTCTTTGCTTCTGTTGAGGTTTCACCCCTAACATTAGCTTCTGTAGTCTTTGATGTTGTGCCTGAGCCCGGCAAGTGGGCCATGGGTTAATTTTTTCTCAAGCATGTCCAACTTTTCTGTCCTTATCTCGCCTGCTTGAATTTACTTTTATTTTGATGAGGTCTGCTCAAAATCTCCAAGTGACTAGAATGCACCTAGATCACTTAACTGGCAGCTTACATTCACATAAAAATGCATGCTTTTGTGTTAGCTTTTAAAATGCATGGAAATCTTGAAAATTCTCAATTCTGCTCTAAGAAGCCAGAAATATTTGCATCTACGACAAATATATTTTTGCTAAATAACCCAGATCTATGCTAATAGCTCTAGAACTAATTGATGCTGCTCAAAACCTGTCTTATTAGTGTTAATTTTGTAGCTCAAAAGGTGTCTTAGCTTAGCCTGTCCAAGGTTAGCTGATGGACATAATTAAAATACCTAGATTAACTTTTTAATTTATCCTAAGTTTTTAACTTAGGAAAAGTATAAAAGTCATTTAAATGACTTTTATTGACTTTTCATTCAGATTTCTGAAAAGTGACTTTTAGAAATTAATAATTCACTCAAGTGAATTTCTGGGGGCTTCTAGAAGTCTCTAGGAAAAGTGAATTAGAGAGATAAAAGAAGGTTGAGGGTGTGGGGCACACACACAACACTCATTTGAGAAGAGAAAGAGGGCACTTGAGGTTGAGGAAGAGAGGGCCGATTTGTGCTAGGGCAAACAACAGCTGAAGAGGGCGAATCTGGGAGCTAAAGACAGCAGGGAGGAGGCCAGGGACAGGCCATACCAGACAGCCAACAACATGCTTTACTCAGGCCGAGCCGTACAACAAGCAAGAGGGCCGTACGACCTCAGCAGGATAGGCCGAACTCGGCCGTACAACTCAGCAGGGAACAGGGCCGATTTTAGGCCATACTTTCAGCCGAGAACAGGCCGTACTAGGGGCCGTACAGCTACAACAAAGGAGTGCTGAGATAGCTGGGCCGTACGGTGCCAGAAAAGAGCAAATTGTTTCCAGAAATTTACTGTAAGAAATTTCTGAATTGTACTTGCTGTTGCAATCATTCCTCTGAAGCCAATAAAGCCCCTCCTTTGCTGGTTTTCCCCACATTGGGGTTTCCAGGGTATTTCTGGTATTTTTATGTTTTATGTGCTTGGTTTCTAGTTACTTCTGTTGTGCATTTTCAATTAATAACTCAGCTGTAAATTATATGCATTTTTTACAAGTTATATCAGCATAGAGTAATTTTTGAGTTAATAAATTATTGGCATTTAATTTCTGTTGCTGAGTTTAAAAGAAATTAACATGGTATCAAAGCTCAGCCTCTGAATACAAGAGGAACCAAGTTGATTTGCTGTGCAGACCAGTAGTAAATCAACAAAGGGGTTGAATAACTAGAGAGGGCGTGTGAGTCAGGGAAGCTGATAGAATGGCCAATGCAGGCTTGAGGTTCGAAGATAGGCTGGAGGGAGCTTCAAATTTTAGTCCATGGAGAGAGCCAATTGGTTTGGTGCTGGAGGAACAAGGATCGTGGGAGTTTGCTGAAGGGTCAGCAGTACTTCCAGTTGATCTAGCACAACAACCAGCTCATGTTAGGAAGGATGTGAGAGAAAGGAGAATCATAGTTGATGGAGTCAAAGACCGCATCATTCCTCATCTGTCTGGTAAGAAGACAACTAAGGATATGTGGGAGGCCCTAACCAAATTGTACCGGTCAGATAACTAGAGCAGGAAGATGCTGCTCAGGGAGAAACTCAGAAGCACAAAGATGGCTAGGGGAGATTTAGTTGCTACATATCTCACCAAGTTCACTCAGATCAGAGATGAGCTGGCAGCAGTTGGGGAGACCGTGAATGAGACTGAGCCGATGAGGACAGCCTTAAATGGCTTCACCAAGCAGTGGGACGTGTTTGTCCGAGGAGTGGTAGCACAGGAGAGGCTATGGGATGAATTTACTAAGGAGGAGTTGAGGGTTGGTACCTCACAGGCCAACCAACCTAAGACTGAGGATGAGGAGAACCTTTCCTTAGTTGGAAAGGGCAAGTTCAGAGGAAAGAAGGGCCCCAGTGGGGGTTAGATCTCAAAGGGAGAAAAGAAGAAATATTTCAGCAAGATTAAGTGTTTTGCCTGTCACAAACTAGGACACTTTGCCAGTCAGTGCCCAAACAAGAAGAAGGGCATCAAGATGTCACACATGGATGCATCAACTTCAACAAAAGTTGATGAGTTTGCAACTAGATTTGAGAATGAATTCTCACTCATTGCATGTCTCTCTAGTTCAGCCAGTTCATGCATGTGGTACAAAAACAGTGGCGCCTCTAGTCACATGACTAGAGTGCGGGATTACCTCTCCAATCTGGAAGAGGAGGAGATGGACCTCGTGATTGAGATGGGCAATAATGCCAAGTGTCGGGCAGTGGGCCATGGGACAATCACATTTCAGAGGGAGTCCGGGAAGCCACTGATGGTGAGGGATGTGCTATATGTTTCGGGTATGACAAAGAACCTAATATCAGTTTCAACATTAGAGGACAGGGGTTATGTGGTCTCATTTCAGGATGGGTGAATGTACATCAGGCCCAAGGACTCCAAGACAACGAAGGTGATTGGTGTCAGGTGAGAGAAGTTGTATACGCTTCAGTTAAGGCCAGCCCGAACATTGGTGAGAAACACATGTGACACGACAGAGTTGTGGCATAGGAGGAAGGTGCATTTGCATCATGGAGCACTCAAAGTGCTCAAGGAGATAGTGTCAGGACTTCAAGACTTTAGCACAGAGCATCATGGGGTATGCAAGGGGTGTGCTATGGGGAAGTACACCAAGACAACTTTCCTGAACAGTGACAACAAGACAAGAGGCATTCTTGATTTGATACACTTAGACGAATGTGGGCCCATGTCATCTGTATCCTTGAGTGGGTACGAGTATTATGTCACCTTCATCGATGACTATTCCAGGAAAACTTGGATCTATTACATGAGGACCAAGGACGAGGTTCTCAGTCGGTTCCAAGAGTTCAAAGCTCTTGTGGAGATCTAGATGGGTAGGAAGATCAAGACATTGAGATCCGACAATGGAGGTGAGTACACTTCGAAGGCCTTCAAGGATTTCTGTGCAGGTGCTGGAATAAAGAGGGAGTTGACTGTTTCGTACAACCCTCAGCGGAATAGGGTGGTGGAAAGGAAGAGCAGGGTCATTTTTGGGGCTGCGAATGCTATGTTGTATGATCAGGATCTGCCTAGATTCTTGTGGCCATAGACCTGCAACACTGCAGTCTACATATAGAACAAGAGTCCTCACAAGGTGTTGGGGAGGAAGACTCCCGAGGAGGTATTTACAAGGAGGAGACTAGAGGTTGGACACTTCAAGATTTTTGGATGCCTTGTCTATTGTCATGTCCCCTCAAAGAAGAGGACAAAGCTCGAGGCCACTGTCGAGACGAGGATTTTTCATTGGTTACAATGAGAATTCCAAGGTTCCTTGAGGAAGACTGTGGTCAGGAGGGATGTAAAGTTTGAGGACAGAGCCTTGAGGAAGGCTCATGATACTGGTGTAGCAACAACAGGGGATCAAAAGCTAGAGACTCAAAAGACTAAGGAGACAGGTTACAGGTGCAGGTACATGTACACGTGCATGCACAGATGATCAGACTACAGATCAGGATGAGGAGCAAGAGGCTCCCCCAGTACAGGACACTCCTTCTACTACTAGGAGGAGGAAGACTAGATGGGCAGAGTAGACCTTGAGAGAGGCACAGGAGTATGTGGGTGCTCCTAGGACTTTGGTCAGGGAGAGTTGAGCACCACAAAGATTTTCCAGTTACATGGCTCTGATGAGCGAGCTATTAGAGGCCGAGCCTTCCAGCTTTGAGGAGGCATCATAGCAGTAGGTCTGGAGAGATGCCATGGTGGAAGAATATGCTTCCATCATGATGAATGATGTATGGGAGGTTGTGCCCCGACCAGAGGGGAAATCAATGATTGGCTCAAGATGGATCTACAAGATCAAACACGCCGCATATGGCAGTGTGGAGAAGTTCAAAGCGCCCACTTTGTGGCTAAGGGGTTCTCTCAAAAGGAGGGAATCGACTATGATGAGACATTTTCCCCAGTGGCGAGATACACTTCGATTAGGGCTGTAATCTTGATTGCAGGAGAGATGGGGTGGAAGATCCACCAGATGGACGTAAAGACGACCTTCCTTAATGGCATCATTGAGGAGGAGGTGTACATTGAGCAGTCAGAGGGTTTTGAGGTGCATGGGAGGGATTCCCATGTATGCAGGTTGAAGAGAGCCATCTATGGGCTCAAGCAGGCACCCAAAGCGTGGTACTCACAGATTGACAACTACTTGCAGGGGATGGGCTTCACCAAGAGTGAGGCAGACTCCAATCTCTACTACATCATAGTTGGAGGTGAGCCGCTCATTCTTGTGTTGTATGTGGATGACTTGTTTCTTACAGGTTCAGAGAGGCTCATTATAGAGTGCAAGAGGGATCTTGCTTCAGAGTATGAGATGAAGGATTTGGGGTTGATGCACTACTTTCTGGGGTTAGAGGTGTGGCAACGTTATGGTCAGACTTTCCTTGGACAAGGGAAGTATGTAGTGGAGATTCTGAAGAGATTCAGGATGCTGGACTGCAGGCCTATGTCTACGCCCATGGTGACCATGTGGAAGAAGATCGATGCTTCCAAATCAAAGGCAGTGGACCCTACACTTTACAAGAAGTTGATTGGCTCTTTAATGTATTTGGTCAACACTAGACCAGATATATGCTTTGCAGTTAACACACTCAGTCAGTTCATGGTTGAGCCGAGGAGGATACATTGGGTGGCTATGAAGCATGTTCTGAGATATCTGCGTGGCACGGTTGAGTATGGGTTGAGTTACATCCAGGGAGATGGGGTGAAACTGACAGACTTTACAAATGTAGATTGGGCAGACAACACGGTGGACAGGAAGAGTACTTCAGGTTGCTGTTTCAGCTTGGTATCAATAGTTGTTTCCTGGTTCTGTAGGAAGTAGAAGACAGTGGCGTTGAGCTCTACTGAGGCAGAGTACATGGCAGCTAGTTTAGCAACATGTGAGGCCATTTGGCTTCGTAAACTGCTCATTGGTTTGTTTGGCCAGGAGTTGGATGCTATTGTCATTCACTGTGACAATCAGAGTTGCATCAAGCTCTCTGAGAATCCAGTGTTTCATGACAAATCCAAACACAGAGATCGGATTTCACTTCATCAAGGGCCATGTGCAGAAAGGGACGGTGAAGCTACAATATGTGCCTACAGGAGAGCAGGTGGTAGACATTCTCACAAAGGTCTTGATGAAAGGCAAGTTTGCTTTTTCAGGGACAAGTTGGGGGTGGTATAGAACACTTTCCTCGCTAAGAGGGAGTGTTAATTTTGTAGCTCAGAAGGTGTCTCAGCTTAGCCTATGTGTCCAAGGCTAGCAGGACATAATTAAAATACTCAGATCAACATTTTAATTTATCCTAAGTTTTTAACTTAGGAAAAATATAAAAGTCATTTAAATGACTTTTATTGAATTTTCACTCATATTTCTGAAAAGTGACTTTTAGAAATTAATAATTCACTAAAGTGAATTTCTGGAGGCTTCTAGAAGTCTCTAGGAAAAGTAAATTAGAGAGATAAAAGAAGGCTGAGGGTGTGGGGCACACACAACACTCATTTGAGAAGAGAAAGAGGGCACTTGAGGCTGAGAAAGAGAGGGCCGATTTGTGCGAGGGCAAACAACAGCTGAAGAGGGCGAATCTGGGCACTAAAGGCAGCAGGGAGGAGGCCAGGAACTGGCTGTACTAGGAAGCCAGCAGCAGGCTTTACTCAGACCGAGCCGTACAGCAAGCAAGAGGACTGAGTGAGGGCTGTACGGCCTCAGCAGGACAGGCCGAACTTGGCTGTACAGCTCAGCAGGGAACAGGGCCGATTTCAGGCCATACTTTTAGCCAAGAACAGGTCGTACCAGGGGCTGTACAACTACAGCAAAGGAGTGCTGAGATAGCTGGGCCGTACAGTGCCAAAAAAGAGCAAATTATTCCCTGAAATTTACTGTAAGAAATTTCTGAATTGTACTTGCTGTTGCAATCATTCCTCTGAAGCCAATAAAGCCCCTCATTTGCTGGTTTTCCCCACGCTGGGGTTTCTAGGGTATATCTGGTGTCCTTATGTTTTATGTGCTTGGTTTCTAGTTACTTCTGCTGTGCATTTTCAGTTAATAATTCAGCTGTAAATTATATGCATGATTTTCAGAAGTTATATCAGCATAGAGTAATTTCTGAGTTAACAAATTATTGGCATTTAATTTCTGTTGCTGAGTTTAAAAGAAATTAACAATTAGTGCCCCAACCTGTTTGAAATTGGCAGTAGTTTTCAATGCTTGCTGAGGTCCTGATCTGATGCTTGGTCAAATTGATCTATAAGACCACTTCAATCCAAACATTTTAGTTACTAATTGGCAATGGAAAAAAGTGGTTCAACCCCTAGGTTGTCTTGCCTTCCAACAAGTTAGCCATGTGCAAAAGCAAATCGACCCCAAGATTGTGTCAGTGCATTTGATAATTAATTGAGAAACAAAATTATTGCGTGATAAAATGTGATAGGGAAACCAATATGAAGATTGTATATATGCATTTCAATTTCAAACGGCACACTGAACAGTAAGTCAGAGCCAAAAGTATGGAAAACAGTTAAAACTGAATTACGTAAGAGCTGAAAAGAGAATCTTCCCAGAAGTAGCACATCTGTAGATTATGTAATGTAAGCCATAATTAGAAGACTACTTGGTGTTCAATTGTCATATTTAATATTGTATATAATATAAAAGGTAAACTGGAGTCAAGCAGTTGTAGCTCAATTGGTTGGGGTGGGGAGTTTTCTCCTCCCCACCCAGGTTCGAGTCTCATCTATGCGACACGCTGCTCCTTGTGAGCCAATTATTCTCGAAATACTTGACCCTTCTATGTTCTCCGGATTTCGGGGGGGATTACCGTGGATGTAGCGAGTTTCGCGCCGTGAACCACAATAGAAGAAAAAAAGAAGAAGGTAAACTGGAGCCAAAAGATAGAGGAAAAAGCTGAACCACTTAAAGCTGATTAGAGAAACTTTCCAAAAGTAGCACATCTGTAGATTATGTAAAATGAACCATAATTAGAGACCTTCATAGTTAAATGTCCTATTTACTATTATATACAAGGTAGATATTAATGTTCATGGATGCCCTTTAAATTTTAAGCTCTTTTAATGCATTATGAGGACAAATGCAAATATGTGCTGCTCTATTTGATGAACTGTTTCATTACGCGAGGTTATTCAATAGTAGATCTAAGCAGATTGCTAATTTGAAATTGATTATTTTCTGCTTCCAATTTGTAGCACGTAGAATGGGTCCACCACATTTTCTGTGTTACCCACTTTAGGACGATATGGACTTTTACAATATGGAATTCAAATTCAAATGATAGTTTCATGTGCCTAACCATATGTACTTGATCTAACCAAATGATTTTGGGTAATCTTACTTCTGATGCCATTTTGATTAATGATTAGATTATGGGATGATCACTCTCCCCTAAAGTAAACTTTTCTTAATTGTTATTGATTTACTTTGATCCCTTGACCCTTCGGAAGTCTCTAATTGCAAGACTCCACCTTCCTCCAAGTGAGACAGATTTGTGTCTTATGTTGTTAGAAATTCATTTTGGACCATTTTATTCTTGTTTATGTCTTTAATTTTGTGAAGTTTTGACTTGGTTAAACGATCAATACCTAATTTGAGAATTTTCTGTCTGCCCTTGCTGCTGCAAATTGACCCTTTCTGTTGCAATTTTACCATGTGGTACCACTTCCGATATCCACATTTCAATGGAAATAAAAACCTCATTTAACCCTTCCAACTACAATTTATCGTGACTAATACCCATGGAATCACGATCGCAAAGGCCTTCCTTCCCTTGATTAGTGGCATGACCGTGAGGGATCTACACTGGCCAACCAATTTTTCTATAAGTTGGCGTCTCTTTTGCATCATTTTTCCTCCATGTCATTTTCTTCTTCAGACTATATTGGTGATTCTATCTTGGGTATTTTTTTGGCATTTTCTTTGTTATGATGTCCAAAGATAACGAGTTTAGTGTTAGCTATTGATACTTAGTATGGTCATTAGAGGTTTTTAGTAATTTATACTTTTTTGTTAGTTAACAAACTTTATGTCAAGATAACGTTATTGCGAGTTAATTGTACTTTTCTGTGTACTATAGAATCTGCGATCAAATGTGTTGCTGAATAGTGGTGGAATTACGGATGTTTTTATTGAACTTTTTGCTGTTGGTGCTGAATTTACCGCTGTTGCTGTTTGTGCTGAATTTACTTCTGTTGCTGTTTGTTTTTTCTGCTGTTTACTGTTGGTGTCTTGCTAGTTTCAGATTTATATTATTTTCCAAGTTCCAACTTTTTGCTGTGGATCTCTCAGTTTTAAAAATCAGATTTCCAATATGGCTTATAACAGTGGTATCAAAGCTGCTTTCATGGCCTTATAGGCAGAGACCGAAAATATATTTGTTCTTAGCAACTCATGGGGAAGATCACTGGAAGTCATAAATTACATTATTGGTAGAAGAAGCCATAAGGGCTACCTTGGAGGGGATAAAAGACACCATGGCACAGATGAACCAAGCTTTACATACATCGATTGTGGCCTGGACATAGGAGTAGTAGTGAAGGTTAGCAAAGACCTGAGATTGCAGAAGGGAAGCGAATCGACATAATCATAATTGAAATGCTTTTACAGGGACCATTAATGGGAGGAGGGTCAATCATGAGAATCGTGGCAATCCAGATGATCAAGAAAGAAATCATATCAAACAGCATCCGTTTGAGAGAACTCCTATTCCCGAGTTTGATGGGGTCAATGAGGGGAAATATTAAGCACCATGCAGTGAGCCAATCATTGGCTCACTGCCTAGTGCATCCTGTCTGTTAGATGATAAATAGTGTGTATCCAACCGACAGGATGCACCAGGCAGTGAGCCAATGATGGGATCACTGCCTAGTGCATCCTGTCTGTTAGATGATAAATAGTGTGTATCCAACCGACATGATGCACCAGGCAGTGAGCAAATGATTGGCTCACTGCATGATGCTTAATATTTCCCCAACGAGGAGACTATATGTGTGGTTTTCTTTTCTAAAGTCATCATTACATTAGTCCTCTTCTAGAAGTCTATATACTCGCTTGCTTGCTACAGTTCCGTCATAGGTTGTCATTGTGCTTAAAGTTTGTCTGTTGGATTCTTGTTTGTATAGGCTCCTTGAGACCTGTTTCCTTGATCAGATAGCTCTAATATCAAGCATCTTTATTGGAGCTTTTATGTGCTTCAGTGCTCATTTAGCTTGACACATAAACTAAGGTGCTCATATACATTTAGAAACTGTCAAATGTGATGGACTTTTAATGAAAAATGTCATGTCATCAATTTATGTTCTTAGTGATGACAAGATTGTTATGTGATTGCCCTACCTGTGATACAAGGGTTTGGATAGGGAAGTCGTCACATTTTTTTGTTGTTGAAAAGCTCCTATTGTAGATTATTAGAAAATCCAATTTACCATCCTACATAAAGAAGGCTTTATATTTGCTAGGTGGGAAACGAAGGAAAATGAATGGGATGAAGGTGTGTGTTGGAAATCATTTTTTGGGTGCATTTCGAGTCTACGTTGTTGTTTTATTTTTTTGGGCAGGGAACATATCCTGGGGGAAATAGCTAGGGCACTTACCCTCAATCCGAGGATGGTACCTAGGGTTAAACCTAGATTCTTCAGGTCACAAGGCTAGGTCAATATCTCATTAATAGATCATATATAGCTCATGTACAATCGGTTTACTAAGAACAAACATATCACAAAGTGGGATTTAAACCTAGGTGGAGATGGTAACGTCTTTTCCTCACAACACTCACGTTACACAAAATTGACGACCACACTTCATAACAAGTTTGAGGTTTATATTCAAGAAAATGATTTATTAGCCCTAAAAAATATGAAGTAACAAGACACATGACCTACTACATGAAAAAGTTCTGCCAAGCTAGGATGCTCGTTGTAGAAATTGATCCTCGGTATGTAGTTGCCATGTATATTGATGCGTTCAAAGAATCCATCTGTAGATATGTCAAAGTCTTGAAACTTGCTACTCTTGATGAGGCTGTGCCCCTTGAACAACAAAGAGTAATACTAAGATAGCTTAAAACTATAGTACTCTTGTTATCACTAGTGTTGGACAATCCAAGGGTAGAATGATAGACCTTGTAGTGATTGTTGATCTATGCACAAAGGTGCTGTGTTTTAACTGCAAAGAGAAATGGTCCAAGGGACACAAGTGTAAGACTCATGGGAAGATCCAAGTAATTGAAAATTTGGAAGAAGAACCATTGGAGGTGGATCAAAATGAGCCAGAGCAAATAATAGAGGAGGAAGAAATTACCAACATGGATGACAAAGATCGATTAGAGATCTTTGCTCTTGATGAGGTCACCACCCCCTTAAAACAACAAAAAGTGATCTTCAGGTCATTGAAAAACCTATGACCCCTGTTATCTCCATTGTTAGACAATCCAAGGGTAGAATGATAAAACTTGCAATCATTGTAGATCTATGCTCAAAGGGGCTATATTTAACTACATAGAAAAATGGTCCAAGGGACACAAGTGTAAGACCCTAGGGAGGATCCACATGATTGAAATTTTGGAAGAGGAATAAATGGAGGTGGATCAAAATGAACTAAGGCAAATTGTAGAAGAGTAGGAAAAAATTACTAACATGGATGACAAAGAACAATGGGAGATCCCTATAGTTTCCCTTACTACCATGTTGGGAATGACCCAATAGAAAATCTCAAGGGTAAGGAGCAAGGTTGAGGGAAGTATTGTGGTTGCTGTTATTGATTATGGTAGCGCACATTTTTTCATAGAGTCCAAGCTAGTATCATTGATGGCGTTGAAATTCAACTCATTTCCAAATTTTTAAGTTGGAGTTTTAAATGACACTATGATGGAGTGCATAGGGGTGGTTGAGAGACTGAAATTACAAATTTATAGCTATGAACTAAGTTCTTATTTTCATGTTGTAGCTTTACTAGGCATTGATATGATCACAAGAGAGTAATGGCTGAAGGCTTTGGACAAATTTCACTTGAATTAGGATGGGCTATACATGAAATTTGAGGAAGGACAACCACTAATCACATTTAGAGCGTTGCGATCAATTGCAAACAAGATGATTTCCACTAACAAAGTGACAAAGCAACTTGTTGAGGTTGAACTATGTTTTGTTCTCTTGATGGATGTGTTAGTATCTCGAGACAAGTATTTTGAATACAACTTTGTCTTTACTATGACAAAACTAACATAAACCTCTTACCTATTTGTAAGGATTTTCTACCTCAAGTGGAACCGCCATGCTACTTTTTGACAACAATAGGGATTGACTTTCCAAAAATGGACATCAAATGCTTGACAAGAAGGATGTCTTAAATTGGGTGAGCCAAATGTGACAATGTTTCTTTTGGTATCAATTTCCATCAAAATAGAGGGTGGCTTTTAGCATCACTTGGTTTGGAGACGTAACCATTCCAATAGTAACAATGGATAACAAAGAGAAAACCTTTAGGATTAATATACACTTGGGTTAACTTTGTGGGTGACCTTGTAGCTTAGTATGACACTAGGAGTGAGGCTATATTAGTGAGTTGTACAAGTTGAGACAATTGGGGTTGCTAATGGGATATTCCTTGCAACATCAAAAGTGGCCATAAGAGCGGAGGAGCTTTAAATTGATAGCCTAAAAGATGTAATCTAACATGAGCTTAGGATATAGGGCTCGACTAATATTGCCACAACCATCATGTTATCTTGCCATATTGAAGCTAAGAACGAATGAAGGAACACACACACACACACACACACACACACTCACAAGTATCTCATAGGATCCCCTTATCTATCTATATATACTCACAAGTATTTCATAGGATCCATGATATGGGGCAAGGATTGGTATGTTTCAAATAAGGTACTAACACTCTCACTCACTGAATCATGCCATAGGAGATGTAAGAGACAAGCTAAGGTAATGTGCTTTGGGTGTAACAACAAATGGCCCAAGGGGCATAAATGATGAGAAATGTAGCTCGAGCAGGAACTTCTTGTTGATTGTGAACGTGCAAGAAGTGGTTAGAGACATTTCTTTGGTGACCACCTTGGAAGGATGATCTCTAATTCTATCTTGTAATTTCAATTAGAAAAAGTGAAAGTTTAATGTTTTGAAGTTAACTAGTCTTAGGAATCTAAATGAAATGTTCTAGAAGTTCTAGAACATTAGTGACTTGGATTATGATTTAATCTTAGTTGTACATATCATGATTGAGAAAGGTGGCAACTAGGATTGAGGGGATTTGTTGCTAGAATTGAGAGTAGTTATCCTCTCTCAAAGCATAAATAGGACAATATAAGAGAGATCTCACACACACAAGAAGCGAGCAAAAGTGATAAAAGAAGGAAGAGTGCATCAAGAAGAAGAGGAACATATATGCTAAATAGATCAAAAAAATATTAGTAGGCCATACATGCCGTACCATTGCTGTAGTTGTCCTTTTCATATGCACAAGCCATAAAATCTCATATCTAGGTGATTTAATCACTGTACAACTGTTGGTTTTAAGCAGGTTGCAGAGGTCACCTTGTAAGCTTTGATCAAAGGAATGAAGAGATGATTTGAAGGAGAAATCCCTTTGTATGTGTTTTATTTCTTCTACTGTTCATTTTCCAACTATTTGTGATTGAAGCAATGTTTAGAAAATTAATTTTTTGTTGTTAAATAAATATGTTTTGAGTTATTTAATAAGAGAACATTAGGACAACAATCACCTAGGCTTGAAAAATTCACAATAAATGTCCTAAAACAAGATTGCTCATTTTGAAGAATATGAGAAGGATGACAAGGAGCCTCAACCAGGGTCTGAAGAATAATTGAGTAATGATCAAATCTTGAAGAAGTCAACACCATATCGATGCATGCCTCGACATGGATCAACACAAATGCTGACAACAAAAAGGGAGGTGTAGCGATTGATTGATGAATTCAAAGATGTATTCTAGGGTCTACCTCATAGATTCCTTGTTGAGAGGGGATGATATGAGGACACATCATCAAAGTCGAGGTCCAAAATGATCATTGTTTCTCTCTACAAGTATCCAAAGTTATTAAAGGATGAGATAGAAAGAATAGTGCACGAATGATTGGATATTCATATAGTGCCTAGTAAAAGTCACTTGGCATTTCAATGTGTTAACAAGGAAGAAGGACAACTCCATTCTTTTGTGAATTAACTATAGGGAATTAAACAAGAGGACCATAAAAAATAGTCTTCATTCCATATATAGATGCGAGTGGGTGTGGCCAATTTAAGATAGCCTTTAGAACTCATGATGAGTACTATGAGTTTTGGGTGATGAATTCTAGGCTAACCAATGTGCCAATCACATTCCAAGGTAAGAAGAAGCAAGTCCTTAAGCCATATTTCAAAAACTTTATTTGTCTTTTTTGATGATATTCTCATTTTTAGCAAGAACATGGAGGGGTAGTTGCATCATTTGAAAATTATTTTAGAACTCCTATGGCTTAACTCAACTTCTTGCAAAAGAATCAAAGTGTGAATTTGCAAAGAGTAAACTCATGTATATAGGACACATCATAAGTAGGGATAGAGTCAAAGCCAACCCAACCAAGATTCAAGTCATTATTGATTGACCCACTTCAAAGACTATGACACAAACGAGAGGGTTTAACGACTTATGCAACTTCTACATAAAATTCATTAAGGGATTTGGAGGCCTCACAACATGTCTCATCGATCTTATATACAATACTCATTGATTTTTTTCTCCAAGAATAAAGTTGTAATATCTTTATTTCTCACTGAAATGGTGACATTACATTTATCAAGTAATGACCAAAAAGCATTGTTAACAATGCTCAATATATTGTTCAAATATGGTTGGGATTATCAACTCTATTCATCTATTACATTTATCTGAGAACCCTTAAAGATACATATATCTACCTGTTGGACAACTGAGCGGGGGGGCTGAAGTGAATCGGTTAACTGCAGGTGTAAACAATTGTGGCTTCTTTTAAATGGCACAACGGAGACCTTCGATGATAATCACAATGGAATAAACAGTAGCGGAATTGACTGTCCAGTCCGCATATGAAACCGCAGTGGATATTTCCTCAGAACCCATGCAGGGTAAAGGCCTCTTTTTCTTTATATGATAAAGTAATGGTTACATTCTTTTACATTATCATACGTATGAGAACCAACTCATGTGAAACGCAACCTCTGTTTTGCAAGCTACAACTGAAGACTTCCAACTCGTTTTCTCTAGCACCCATAGAGGAAGCACCAGACTCCACTGGTTTCTCTAGCACCAACTAGAAGGAAGCACCAGCTCCTTGTGTTCAAGCACCAATTTGGATGGAAGCTTTCCAACTTCAATCATGCAGGGCCTTAGGCGTATGAACAAGAGTTCTCCCTTGCACCACCACAACCACACTTGATTTTCTCACGGCTGCAACCGGATGGGCTACAGCTCCACGTGTTCAAGCACCCACTTGAACCTCGAGGACAACAGTCCTCCGGGCATCTCCCAACCACCTCAAATGTCTTGAAACTGAAGCTCATTCGGTATGATAAAGTTATTGATAAAACACCAATCTTGTCGTTGATTACCGTTGCCTTTAACTCTCTACCTGTTTGCATCAGGTGTCATGCCCATGCGCTACGTTTCTTCTCCATTTTATACTCCTCTTGCACCATGTCCCTTCAATGTAACCTTCCTTTGCTGTGTATTTCTACTCTTGTTCTCTGCCTCCTTGCTCACTTCAATCTTTCTACACAACAACAACTCCAGCAAAATGGCAGCAACAGCCTCATCTCTTCTCTGCACACCATACTTATATTTTTTGTGCACCTTGTGCATCTGTGTGCATGGCCTCGTATCAACTCACCAGAATTGCCCATATCCTCCACCTCTCGAGGTCTCGCACGATACTCATAGTAGCTCTTGACTTCTACGGCCCATTTTCATCGTTCAGCATCAACGGGTGTTATCGCGAGATTCTCGGCCTCTGAGTTAGAGACTCTTAAGTCTGTAACGGTCGAGCTCATCCTTTCGGTTTCAATTACAAGCTCTTTTTCTTCCGGAATCACCCCGTACGCAGTCTGTCTCTGTTTCTTTTACCCTCCTCAGATGGTTTCCTCCACCTTTTTTGGTAGAAACAAGAACGCATCTTAACGGTAGGCAGCTAACTGATTTGTCATTGTCAGTCCATTTCTCTTAACAGTTTCATAACTGAAACGTTAATGTGTGATGAACAACAAAAACCCTACGATCAATTCTTGATCCAACAGTTCAAATCAAACGAGATTCACTCATCGTGATTTCGGCAATTTCGCGATGTCAAATGTTTATGTCGAGGAATTCATGATTTTCGTTAAGCGATGTGTGACCCTCTGTTTGAATACGGTCAATGTAGTAGATTACGTATTATGACCATACCTCGAGAAAAATCGCTTCAGCCCTCACGGCTAGAACGCAGATCCCATATGACTTATCTCTGTGTGACCTTGGTCTTGTCCTCCATCGACGTTTCGCATTTCTAATGTTCAAAGGTTCTTGTCGCTTCAATCAGCGGTCAGCGAAACTCGATACCAGACTATGATCAACGGTCGGTATAACTAGCAAAACCAGCATTCTAATTGAGTCAGCGATATAGCATATCCGCGAAATCCGGGGTTTCGATGAAGTAACTTTGTCGATTTCAAAGTCAGATCCAGATACTCCATCACCGGATAATCAACCGGTCAAATCACTTCTAAATTCTGGTGCGATTAATCAGCGAAATGTATATCAGCGATTCGAGTTTTCATTGTCAGTGAATTGGACATTTCAAAGATCAGATCCGGAATCATCCGTTGAAGACTCCACGATCCATCTGAATGGGCCAGATCCGGATCATTCGAATTTCCTGTAGCTTTCCCGTTAAGAAAAGAGCAATGCGGCTCTGATTCTGATCGGCCGGTAATTCTCTCTCAATATCGATGACTTGTAAAGGATTTCTCCTCTGCACCATGGAAGCAACCTCAGGTGCACTTTCTGCTTGAGATCGTGGTACGTGATTATCGCTTCAATCGATAGCTCGGATCCGCACTTCTTCTACGTAATGCCAACTCTGCATAACATCTGGCGACTTCTCCCCGATCCAACGGTTGTCGGGATTTCCGAGTGAGAACCGACGGTTCTCGGTCTCTTTCATATGCTTCTTGCGCATATAAGAACACTATTCCTCCTAAGCTTATCCTCCTCAGATCGCCAAAGGATTAGGCGATGCTAGATCATTCACCTCAGACTGTCTTCAGCATTGTAGCAAAGCCATCATACTCTGTACTTGCCATCAATGACAAGTCTATCTTTGCTTTAATAAAACATGCCAGCAATCCGTACATTCTTCACTGCGCCAATATAATCTTCATTCTTGCTTGCCATCAATTATAAGCATGTATGCTGCATTAAACATTTCCATGTCCCGCTTTGGCATTGATGGCAACAAAAGCACTTGGATTGGTGCGGACTCCTTTTCTCCTTTGACATCATGTCAAAGAAAACATGCTCCACTTGAGTTGTTGCAGTATTTTTTATGAGGTATCATATATTAAATCAATGAAAACTCCCTCTGATTGGATGGACTCTCTCATTTTAGGCTGCTTGAGAACATTTGTATGTAAGCGAGTCTTCTCTTTTGATTCTTGGACTGTTCATCGCCGGTTTCCAGCATCTGTAGAATACTCAAAGTTTCTCACTTCTCTTACTCGAAATCCTTTATCAATTCTCATGTGGATGACTCCCCCTGTCCTTGTTATCACATTACGCCTTTGCATCATCTTTTTTTTTCATCGATTACCTTTTGCTTACGCTCTTCATCGATCTTCTGCTTCTTCTCGATTTCACCTCCTCTACATTTTACTTCTAAATCTCGTATTCTTATGACCTCTGTATTTTCCCCTTTTTTTCCTAAAGATTAACTTTCCTTGGAAAAATCTTTCCTCGCGTTATCTTTACAGGATGTCATATAACTCAGAATGTTGTTGTCTTACCTGAAACTGTGCAATTGTAGCTTGTAATTTTAAAGAGCCTTGGATCTTCCCGTTGAATTCATCGATCTTTTTATTATTAAACTTTTCATTTTCAACTTACATGATGCTTTCAATCCAGGGCTTTATATCCATATTCAATCACAAAAGAAAAGCGCCACCCACTCTCACGCTTTCTTTTCTCTCTCACAAATGAAGGACCTATATCGGGTTTCTTAAGAGCACTGATTTCTATCTTGTTAGATCCAATCTTGGATTTGTCATTTGGTGATCTGGTATCCAAGACCTGTCCAGAGTCATGAATCTGCTCAGATCTTGATTTGAGTGTCTGCCTTCTCAACCTTCAAGACTTTCGCTTCCTTCTTATGACATGGCTTTCTCCTACTTCATCCATGGGAAAAATGCTAACTGAACATGCTTTATTGTATCCTAAATCTTTTCTTGCATGGGAGGATTCAATTTCAACATCATTAATTTTCTTTAAACTTTCATTCACTTCTTGTCATGAGTTTATATTTATACATTCTTTGGACGTGAGCACCTCTTCGCTGCCTCTATCACACTTTTGACCTGAACTGAGTGAATTATGTTTTAGACCATCCACAAGCGGAGCATATCTGTGCATCCTTTGTCATTCTTCAAATGTCATCTCTCTATCCTTGATTTTTGCTGGTTCATCATTTTCAAGGATCACATTTCTGTTTTGCTTTTACTTATGGACAACCTTGTATCCTTTTCTCGATCCGTGCTTGGAACATCCTTTGTCTATATTTCCGGAGGCCTTGTTTTTGAGTTGAAATTAGCGACCCCATTTTTCACTATCTTTCCTCTTCCATGTGTTAGTCTTTCTATCTAAGAACTTTATTCTTGGATCCGCTTTGTAATTCTTGAGATGGCCGGTTGTAGCTTTGTAAAGTTGTGCCAGTTATAGCATTCAATCTCATTGTTCAATAGGTCAAAGTTAAAGTTACCAACGTTATCTACTCATTGATTGTTTATAAATCCTTGACCTCCTCGGTTGCATGTCTCTAGACTTAATTTGGCAATTGCAATCTGTGAAGGTTTGTTACTTTTGTTGTATCATTCTTTGTTGTAGCGGATATTTATTTCTTGGAAACTTTAGAAATACTCATTTCTAGGTCTTAAGAAACAATTTAGAGCTTTGTGACCAAAGTTAGAGCAGTAAAAACGATATCCATAGAAGAATCTTTGTACCTTGAAAATGGTTGTCTTCTTTGAACAAATCGATTTCTTTCATGTGCCAGGGATGTCTTTGAGCGGGGAGTGCATTATTCCCTTGTTCTAAAGATTCGATCTGGCACCTTTTCCTTTACTTGTCACAGGCGGTAGTTGTCTTCCTTTGTTTTACGCGAACATTATTGTCATTGGTTGTACTTGACGCGGACACTAGCTTTGGCAACCGAGCTTGATGAGTTCTTTGTTTCTTGGCCGACCACTACTTGATCATTTTCATAACTTAAAACCCCGGTTTTTGACTTTGGATTCCTTTCTTTGACCGAATGGTGGCTAATCCTTGAGCTTGCAATCTTTAGATGGAATTATGATGATATAATGGCAAACTTCTCCATCTCTTTCCTAGTTTTCACTACTTCTTCTTCAAGGGATTCAGATCTTGCCTCTTTTCTGATAGCTGATGTTTGAGAATATCCTCGATTTTCCCTTGCCTCTTCTAATTCCACTTTGGCGGGGAACAAAGTTTTCATGTTTATTCTTGTCTTTCTCAAAGCGTATAATAATTGTTTTGCTTTTGTTCTTAATTAGATGCGTCGAAATCTCTTCCGGTACGCGATTAGTTCTCCTTCCGCCATCAACCACCAACTTTTCATCATTCTCACCTTTGTCCTTTCTTTCATTATCACCATCCTCTTTGTACTTAAGAAAGTCATTTACTTTATCTTCACATGAGGAATCCTTATGATTGTCTTACGAGGAGTCATCATTGTTTACACATAAACTCTTCTTTTTTATCAAATCTTCTTGATTTGTGCTTCTCTTCATCTTTAGAGTTTTGATCATATTTCTTGAGGACATTTATTTGCAAAATGATATATCTTACCATGATTAAGAACATTTGAAGAGCAACTTACCTTGGTACTTGCTTAATCCTTTCTTTAATATTCTCAATTTTGCTTCATTCATGTCAATTTCCGAGAATCTTCATTTTTATCTGCTTTAAATGATGCTTCCCTAGAGGTGGGTTTACCTAGAACTATCCTCATCTCATGCTCTGATCCAAGCGTTCAGAAGTTGATCAGAGACAAAGTCTTTTATATCATTAAAGTTCTCTATAAATTTGAGACCTTTGGGTTGAACCTATCTGGCCGAATCTCAAAATTTCAGACTAAAGCGGGTTCCTCGATTGTTTCACCAAGTACCTTCACTGCATTCTGATTTCTTCTACTCTCAGAAGTATTTTCCAGCGGTTTCATCTTCTTTCATGCAGCAGCTTTTCAAAGTATACTCTGTAGGTTTGAAGCTCGACATCTTTCACCTTCTCATTACCTTCATAGCTGTTAATGAGTTTGTCCCATTTCTTTAGCGTTTGAAGATGCATCCCTTCACCAAGGCTTTCATTACGCAGAGTCCATTTCAAAGATAGCATTCATTCCCTTAGCATTAAAGGCTAGATTCCTAACTTATCATCCCTTGGAAGCTAGCACTGTGGGCTTTGTGTATCAAGTCTCTACTACATCCCATTCATCTGCTCCTAAGGCCATTAGTATGATCTCATTCTAACCTTCGAGGCAAAATTACGTTCCATCAAATGGGAGGCCCTAGTGGTAGAGTCCCTTCATGGCTTGTCATGTTTAAGCTCTAGGATCTACCCATAAGATAAAGGACGATACGATACCAATTGTTGGACGAAGCCGAGAGGGTGAATCAGTTGTTACCATTCTTAAACAAGTTATGCTTCTTTTAAACTCTTTGCTGAGACACTAAATGATAATCCCTGCAATAATGCGGGAAATAAACAATGTAAAATTCAGCATCAGTCACATATGAAACACAGAGACATATATTTCCTGAGGAAGCCCATGCAGGGTAAAAGCCTCTTTTTTCTTTATATGATAAGTAATAGTTACATTCTTTTACATTATCATACATATAGTACCAACTCATAATGGGAAACACAGCCTCTGTTTGCAAGCTACAACTTGCTGAGAGCACCAACTCTCTGTTTTCTCTAGCACCCACTAGAGGCACCAACCCTGGTTTCTCTAGCACCAACTGAAGGAAGCGCCAGCTTCCTGTGAGTTTCCAGCACCAACTGGATGGAAGCGCAGCCTGATCATACAGGCACCAGCCTGTATAACGGAACAAGAGTTCTCCCTTGCCACCCTGCCGCCCTTGTTTCTCTGGCTGCAGCCAGATGGGCTAACTCCCTGTGTTCAGCACCCGCCCAGACCTCTGAGGACAACAGTCCTCCAGGCATATCAACCACCCTCAAATATTAATCTTCGAGACTTAAACTCTTTACAGCGCAATGAAGTTATTCAATGGCTTACCAGTCTTGTCGCTGTTCTGTTGCGCTGCTCTACCCTGTCTGCATCAATGTCTTTTCTGCACTTACACCTTGCACTTTTTTTCTTCTCCATTTATACTCTCTTCACCATGTCCCTTTCATGCAATCTTCCTCTGCTGTGTATTTCTCCTGTGCTCTGCCTCCTTGCTCACTTCAGCAATCTTTTCTACTGGCTTGACCTATAGCTCCAACAAAATGCTTAACAACCTCATCTCTTCTCTGCCTATGTGCTTATAGTTTCTGTGCACCTTATTCATGCAATATGTGCATGTCCTCTGTATGCTCACACTGTGCCCATATCCTCCACCTCTCGAGTGCTCTGCCTGATACTCATAGTAACTCTTCAGCTTCTCTGGCCCATTTCACACGCACGTTCAACATCACTGGGTGTTATGCTGAATTCCTCAACCTCTCTGGGAGTTGAGACTCTTCGTCTTCTCTGTAACAGTCAGGCTCATCCTTTCTATTTCAATTACAAGCTCTTTTTCTTCCAGAATCACACCCCATGCACAATCTGTCTCATTTCTTTACACCCTCCTCACCGACGGTTTCCACTTCCTTTTTTTCCAATGAAACAAGAACACCTGTCTTAGCAACTGCCAAAACGCTAACTGATTTGTCATTATCAGTCCATTTCTCCTAACGGATTCATAACAGAAGCGTTAATGTGTGTGGGGAAGAACAACAACCCTCCGATCACTGCTTGATCCAACAGTTCAGATCAAATCAGGATTTCACTCATCGCGATTTCGGCATTTGCGATGTCAAAATGTTTATGTCACGGGTCGCGATTTCCCGATTCACGATGTGCTTCAGCGCTCCTGGCTGAGCCCTGGTCCATGTGACCGTTACCCGTGACCACAACCATATCTCTCGAAAAATGCGCTTCAGCCCTCCTGGCTAGAACATGGTCCATATGACCTGTCTCGCAATGAGCCTTGAATCATCACTCCATCGACGTTTCGGTATTTCTAATGTTCAAGGTTCTTATCACTTCCAAATCCTTGATTCACGGGAAACTCTGACACGGGCTATGATCAACGGTCAGGTATAACCTTGGCTCAACGACTACGATTAGGTCGCGATATCGCATATCGCGAAATCAGGGTTTCTGATGTCAGTGACTTTGTCATTCCAAAGTCCGATCCCCGATACTCCATGCAGACAATCAACGGTCCAAATCCTTCTAAATTTACGGCTGCGGTTAAATCGCGAAATCACATATCGCGTTTCGGGGTTTCATTGTCGAGTGGTGGACATTTCAAAGTCCCGATCCCCGAATCTCCGATGAAGACTCCTGGCTGCCACGCATCCACCGTACGAATGGACGGTCTAATCCCGTCGGAATTTCACCTTGGCTTTTCCGATGAAAAACCTTGTGCATCTCCTGTTCGATCTGACGGCTGGGATTCTCTCTCCAATATCCCAATGACTTGTCCAGGATTTCTCCTCTGACGCTGGGGCAACCTCCGTGCACTTTCTGCAGATCTTGTGGCCTTGATGGGTATCTTCTTCCAATCGATGGCTCAGATCACTTCTTCTACATACCTACCGTCACCAGCAACATCTGCGCAGCTTCTCCCGATCAACAGCTGTTGGGATTTCCGAGTGAATCTGACGGCTCTCGGTCTCTTTCATGAGCTTCCTCCGCGTATAAGAACGCTATTCCTCCTGAGCTATTCTCCTCGAATCCTTAAAAGGATTCCGACGTCTACTTTCGATCATTCCCCTCTCTGAACCTTCCATCTTCATTGTTGTACTTAAAAGCCATCATCACTACTGTGCCGCCATCAATGACAAGGATACTATGCCTGTAAAACATGCCTCTTGCCATCAATGACAAGTCTATGCTGCCTGTAAAACATGCCAACAATCCTTTGTACATTCTTCCTGCACCCATGCCATCTTCATTGCTGTACTTGCCATCAATGACAAGCATATGCTACCTGTTAAACATTTCCAACACTACCATTATCTCTCTTAGAGAAGAAACTAAGAAAACTTTTGACACCTTCACAAGAGATCATTTAAAATCTAGCTAGTCCAAAATCAAGAAAAGAGTAGAAGATGACTATTCGAACAAATGTATATTAAGAAAGATAGAGCCAACCCCATCTTGAACCTTAGTGATAAAGAGAAATTGCTTGACCATCCACTTCTTGTTTGGACATTCCATCTCCTAAGCCATTTAATTCCCTAAATATATGAGTGCATGAACATGAGGCAAACCCAGAGCACTGAGTCTTCACCTGCTCAATGCGATGCTCAACTCCAATACTATGGTTTATGGTCTGACTAGAAACCCAACTCACAACCAGCTTGGAATCCTCGAATATATGGAAATATGTGATGCCCGTGTTAGCAATTAAGCCCATAAAGTAAGAATAACCTTTATATCCACCATATTGTTACTTCCATAATCAAGTTCACAAGAAAATGAAAAGTAATGTAGTTCTATCAAAAAGATACTTCCCATATCCACAGAGGCCCGGGTTTCCAATTGAATCTTTGTAAAAAAGAACCCAAGGCCTCCCTTTGTTAATTTCCAACTTACCAACTTGTCTCAGAGCCTTCTTTATCACCTAAATATTTAGACCCACATAGAATATCGAAGAAAACTTGCAATGCAGATAAATTGAGATCCTCAAAGATCATACCTATCCTTGACAACCATATGGCTTGACAAATTGTAAAGGGAAGAGCTTTGTGCTAAGAAACTAGTTTATCATTTAATGATGCTTTGAGTGCTCTCTATATGGAGTCTCCTTCCAAAGACCCTTCCCCTCATGTCAATATATTTGTCGTCGTCAAAACATATTTAGACTAATGACAACCTACCAACAAACTGTAAATAGTCTATGTTGTACACTTACACAATGGAGACATACTTGGCCCTGCAATTGAAGGTTTCATCAATATATCCTCAAAAATCACTTTATTGTCACAGATTGAGTTTGCATAATTTTTTTTTTTAATGGGGCTTTGATGCACCAAATCTTGAACCACCACCACTTTTCTTTGATCACCCGACCTTCAATAAGCATTCTTGTGTATCCCAATCTTGCCATGTATCTACCTCCTGCAGGATTTTTGGCCCAAACTAGACGATCCTCTTCATCACAAATTTTAACAAAAATAGTAGTTATCTTTTGAATATGACCAGACCACTGTAATGCTTGATCTCACATCAAACCAAGTGCCTTTGTTGACTTCTATCCCTCTCTCCAAAAGGTAGTGTTGTTTGGATCCTGTGCATCATCAAAAGAGATGTATTGTGTTTAATATTATTAACTAGTCCATTGGGCATCTTATGTCCATCACCACATCTAATCCATGGGTCAATTTTGATCCGAATTTTAGACCTATTTCTATTTTTCCACACAATCTAGTTACTTACTAGGGGGAATGTTAGAACCAAAACTTTCCGAACTATTAAATCATTTTGAGCCTTTTTGACATCGGTTCTAATCCAATCTTACAAAGTGAGAGGCTCCACATAATTTTGAATTAATATCCTTTGCTATATGCCCTCACAAGTTAATAATCTCTAGAGGTTCTTAGTAACCGATGCCTTTCCAAAGTGAAAAATGTTCTTGAGCCCCTAACTCCTGATCTTTTTTGGGCATTACCGGTCTATCCCATCTCACCAGAGCCATGCTTGCCTTCTCCTTTTTTTTTTTTTTTCTAGCCTAGAGGAAATTAAAATTACTTTTTCATATTTTAGTGAGAATTCTTTAGGAATGTATACAAGAGAGTGATGGTACACTAGTATGGCCTCTAGGAATACTTTCACTAAAGTTAACCTTCCCCCAATGGAGAGCCATTTGGTATACCATGATGCTCTTCTCTCAATTTTATTGTAGAGTTGTAACTAGTCATGAAACACATACTCATTTTCGTTCAAGTGAAAACCTAAATATTTGAGTCCTTGATGGAACTCCACTACTTGAAAAGGTAGTAAACTGTTAATGAAATTCTATTGCCCCTAAATAGAGTTATGAATAGAAATGGAAGATTTCTTTTCATTCACCTCCATACTAGCATCTTTACAATACAACTGGAGGACTTGGTAAAAAATTTGAACATCTCTAATGGAACCATTTCTGAACAACGGGACATCATCAACAAACAACAAATGAGTTAAACTTATGTTCCTACACAATGTTATCCCTTTGAGGCTTCCACCGGATATCTCATGGATTGAAAATCTGATTAACACTTTTGCTATTAATAGGAATAAAGGAGGAGAGAGAGAACATCCTTGCTTCAATTGTTTGGAGGGATGGAAGTAGTAGAGCCATTAATTGTTAGATTTTCCTTATTTATAAAGCATTAGATTTACCGGTGTTCTTTTACTTTGTTACCATATATATATATATATATCATGTACTGAGCAGTAGCAGCATAAACAAGAGACAAAAGAACACGAGATTTATCCAGGGAAAACCCACAATGGGGGAAAAACCCAACTAACCTTTCTTAGATAGATTCTGTTCACAAAGTCCAACCATTCACCAGCGCTCAAGAGCCACATACAAGATATAAAT
The DNA here is from genome assembly GCA_010110895.2 of Picea sitchensis. Taxonomy (NCBI): domain Eukaryota; kingdom Viridiplantae; phylum Streptophyta; class Pinopsida; order Pinales; family Pinaceae; genus Picea; species Picea sitchensis. Next base: position 153,628 of record SNQJ01S0019710.1, read on the forward strand.
CCTAGCACTAGGCTAGCACACCTCTAGTATTCACAACTGCAGCAACAACACAATACAAGAAGAGCGCACCTCCTTAGAGAGAGAAAGTGCACAAGATAAAGTAGCCACCAAGAATAACCAAAACCCCAGCTCTACGTCTCCTCTTCCTCCTCAAACTTGCACACCTTTTCCTCAGTGAGAGAGTGTGTTCAAATGAGCTAGACGTCCTCCTTATTTATAGTCTTTAAGTCAACTGTGTGGGACGACTTCTTCTCTAGGAATCTTATTTTTACTTTATTCTTTTCTGTGTGGGCCAACCTCTCTTTTGGGTATTCTTCTTGCTGTTTAATGGTCTTCTCGGACTTCCAAAATCTTCTCTTCATCTAAGAAAGGTCTTCTAGAGGAAAGTTCCTCCTGCAGCTACCAAAAGATCAACACTCCCTCTTAGCTAGGGAGGTATCTTTTTACGATGTTTTCATCTAGTAGTCCACGGACTACTCTAGAATCAGCTAGTAACACACAACTACTACAATGCCATCGATAGCTCGAATCACCCGTCACAGTCTTTGCAATCAAATAGTAGCAGACGACTAAATCCAAGTGATTTGGTAGTCTCCATGGAAATCAACTAGTAGCACACAACTACTACAATGCCATCCAATAGATCACGACTATGCGGATCCATACTAGTACAAAACTATTACCCAGTGGTACAAAACCACTCCAAGCAACACACAACTACTGTCCAGAGACACAATGTCTCCATCCTGCAATCAACTAGTAGCTACACAAGCTACCACCATGCAGTTCAACAATCTCTATGATTATGTAACAATCAATTAGTAGCACATAGCTACTACCATGCCATAAACCATAATCATAATCTGCAATCCCCATGCCTATGCAACAATCAACTAGTAGCACACAACTACTACAATGCCATCAACCATAGTCATGGCCTCTATAACTATGCAACAATCAACTAGTAGCACACAACTAGTACAATGCTATCATACATAGTCATAGTTGATGTCTCTATAGCTATGCACCAACCAGCTAGTAGAACACAACTACTACAATGCCATCAACCATAGTTATAGTCTCATCTAGTAGAACAAAGCTACTCCCATATTCCTCACGACTATAAGTGTGATATTTCTTCTCTCATAAGGTTTGACAGTGTATTACCCCCTCAGCCACCTCAAATGACTAATCTAGGGAACCCTTGGCCAGAGTTAGCCGACATGAGAAGAAACAACACACCTCCCTCTCAACGAGGGTGGACATTCTGCATCACGCCAAGCTTGTCTCTGAAGTACTCAAACTTCACTCTAGACAAAGGCTTGGTGAGAATTTCTGCTATCTTCTCATCCGTGGATATGTACTGGAGATCTATAGCTCCTCTCTGCACCATGTCTTAGATGTAATGATATTTGATCTCTATGTGCTTTGACTTGTCATGAAAGACAAATTTCTTTGAAATCCTTACACAACTTTGATTGTCACAATGTATCAAAGTTGGCTCCAATTCTAGATCAAATATCCCTGCAAACAACTTTCGAAGCCACACTGCTTCACGACTTGCCACACTAGCTACGATATACTCTGCCTATGATGTACTGAGTGCCACTGATGTCTACTTCCTGCTCAACCATGAGATCATACCTGATCCCAGACTGAAACAACATTTAAAAGTACTCTTCTGATCCATTGCAATCCTTGCCCAGTCAGACTCTGTATATCCCTTTAGCTTCACATCTCCACACGAGACATATCTCAATCCATATCCAATTGTACACGTAGGTACCTCAACATATTTTTTGCTGCCATCCATTGTACACGTCTAGGTTCAACCATGTACTGACTCAAGGAATTCACTGCAAAACATATGTCTGGCCTGGTGTTAACCAGGTACATCAAGGATCCAATCAGTTGTCTGTACATCGCGGGATCCACCAAATCTGAAGATGAATCACTCAGAAGCGTCAGATTTATCGTCATGGGTGTGGCCGTGGACTTGCAGCGCATCATCCCAAATCTCTGCAGGATCTCAACAGTATATTTTCCCCTTGCTAAGGAAAATCTCATCTGATCTCTGCCACACCTCCAATCCCAATAAGTAATGCATCCGACCTAGATCCTTCATCTCGAACTTTGAAGCGAGCTCCCTCTTGCACCCAACTATGATCTTTTCATATCCTGTCAGAAACATGTCATCCATGTATAGAACCAAGATCAATGAACATCCATTCTCAACCTTGTAGTAAAGGTTGGGATCCACATCACTCTTGGTAAATCCCAAGCTCATCAGGTAGCTATCTATCTTGGCATACCATGCCCTGAGTGCCTGCTTCAATCTGTACAAGGATTTCTTCAATCTTCACACATGGGACTCCTTCCCATGGATCACGAAACCTTGTGGTTGCTCTATGCACACTTCTTCCTCTATTACACCATTCAAGCATTCTTGACATCCATCTGGTGTAATTTCCATCCCATTGCGGAAGCAAACACAATTATTGATCTGATGGAAGTGTACTTTTCTACATGAGCAAACGTCTCATCATAGTCTTCTCCCTCTTTGTGGGAGAACCCTCTCGCCACAAATCTTGCCTTGTACTTCTCTATGCTGCCATCTGCAACATGCTTGATCTTGTAGATCCACTTGGAAGTTACCACTGACTTCCTTTTAGTCTCAGAGCCACCTTGCACACATCATTCTTCATGATGGAGTGATATTCCTCCATCATGGCATCCTTCCATTCCTGCTTTTCAACAGCTCCTTCAAAGGCAGAAGGTTCTGAATCAATGGTGTTTCTCATCAACGCCACATAGTTGGAAAACTTATGTGGTCTCTTTCTCTCTCTAAAAGAGCCTTTGGGAGCTGCATGTCCTTCTGCTTCCTGCAACTTCTCTGGGTGGATCTATAGGTCTCTCTGACTCTTCTGAATTTCTGGAATGGGTTCCTCTGGTGTAGAGTCTATCATGACTACATTCCTTGGAGCCTCCTGCTTCTCTTTGGCCTCATCCATGTGAGACTTCCTCGATCTTTTGAAGGCTTCATTTTCATCAAATGTTACACATCCCGACTGATTTCAATCTGTCTGTTCCCATTCTGTAAGCCTTCGAAGTCTCAATGTATCCAACGAATGTGCCCTTCTTTCCTGAAGGTTCCAACTTCTTTCTCTTTTCCTTTGGAACATGTATAAACAATGGACAACCAAAAATCCCCAGGTGACTGACTTATGGTTTCTTTCCAGTGAACACCTCTTCAGATGTCTTGTTCCCCAATATCTTGTGAAGACTTCTATTCTGAATATACATGGCTGTACTAGATGCTTCTTCCCATAAGTGCATGGGTAGGCCCTGGTCACGAATCATCGCTTTCGTATCTTTTACAATGGATCCGTTCTTTCTTTATGCAACCCCATTCTCTTGGGGGTTGTAGGGAGTTGTGAGCTCCCTCTTAATCCCAGCTTCTCTTCAAAAGTCTTTAAACTCCTTTGAGGCATATTCACCTCCATTATAAGATCTCAAGACTTTAATCTTCCCCTCAGAGAGATTTTCAACTAAATCCTTGAATTCCTGAAACTTGTTGAAGACGTCATCTTTTGTTTTCAAGAAGTAGATCCATGCCTTTCAAGAATAGTCATCTATGAATAAGACATAGTATACAAAGTTTCCCAAGGATGACATCATCATTTGTCCGCATACATCGGAGTGTATGATGTCCAAGATACCCTTGGACCTGCTGTCACTGCTAGTAAAGCTTCCCTTAAACATTCTTGCCAAGTGCACAACCTTTGCATACTCCATCACGTTCTACCTGAATGTCGGGTAGACTTGTAACCATCTTTCCCAATATCGGTAGTGCTCTATAACTTATGTTGGCAAGTATTCGGTGCTATAGATTACTTGAACTAACACTGTTGTTTACAAGGGATTATTCTTAGTGTCCTTTCAATTTATATAGTCCTCCCTCTCGGACACCGATCACAGTAGATTTATCAATGCTTGAACTCTTGGGCCATAGAAGAACTTGGCCATCCACAAAATCTACCCTAAAGCCTTTATCCTCTAAAGTAGAGATAGAAAATAAATTCTTCTTTAAGTTTTGTACAAAAAAAATATCTTGAATTAAAAGATGGTTACCTGAGTCAAGTTGTAGGGAGGCTTCTCCAATGCCTTTGACTACATGCCTGGAATAATCCCCAAGCTCCACTTGAAGGGATGAACTCTTTTCTGTCAGATTTGAAAGAGAATTTCTAGATCCGGTCATGTGCTTGGAAGCACATCTATCTATGATCCAAATGTCACTTCCTTGAGTGATGGTTCTTGTGAGTGCTGAAACAAATACAAAGTCTTCATCCTTTGACTTGTGCTCTTAAGCTTCTGCTGTATGTGCATGGTGCTTCTTCTTCTTTCCCTTCATGTTTGTGAGGGCATTGTGAGGACTAATGTCCCATCTTCTTGCAGGTGTAGCATCTGATGTTTGACACATCCTTCCTGTGGCGTGGTTTCTCAGACTTCTTCAGGATGCCTCCTTCCCTTTCCTTTTTCTTCTTCACTTGGGAAACAAGTGCTTGATTTTCATCATCATTAGTCTTCTATGATTTGTATATCAACCTGGATTCCTCTTGGGTGCAGTTTTCCCATAGCTTGTTGAACTTGGGAAATTTTCTTCTAGCACAAATCCCTTGAACAAATGGTTCCCAAGAGGAGGGAAATCCATTGAGTGTAGTAGTCATGAGTTCAACGTCTTCTACTGGATCTCCAATGGCTTCTAACTAGTCCTTGATTTGCGAGATCCTCATGAAATAGTTGGCTACTGTTTCTAACTTGTTCATTGTCACGTTTATGAGTTGATGCCTTCGAGCAAGCTTTCGACTAGTATTCTTACTTTCATAAAGTATGGTTAGGGAATCAAACATTTCCTTCAGTGTCTTCAGTTCTGATACATTAGGTATCATATGATCCTTTATTGAGTCTGTCAAGATTCTCTTGGCCTTGACCTCATTCTTCTTGAACTTTTCTTTTGTTGATGATTACAACTGCATGAGACATTCTCCAGGACACAAACCTGAGAGAGAGCCCTTCAGATGGGTGTGTGGTTCCTATCCGAGACAAATATGGAATGTAGAGATGAGCCTCCTCCTTACAGAGTGTTGAGAAGAACTCCAGATGATTCTCCTGTGTAATGCAGTGAGAAAGGAGATCTGCAGAGTTGGATGTGCCTGTGGCTGAGCAGAAGGTGAATGTGTGAAATCCCAAAGTGCTAGGTGCATCGTCATGAGAACATAAATGAAGATGATGTATTAGCTTGCCTTGAGAAGAGAGTTGATGAGAAACTCCAGATGACTCGCCTGTGTAATGCAGTGGGAAATAAGATCTATTGAGTGGATGTGCCTGTGGACGAGCACAGGTGAATGTGATTCTAGTGGCTGAGCACCAGTGAAGAAGTGGTTCTTCTGTGTAATGCAGTGAGCCAGAGATATGGACATCCCTATGGATGTGCCCCTAGTGGATGAGCACTAGTGGGTGTATAATATCCCTTGCTATATTGTTCAAGAGTCAAACTTGCCTGTAACCCTAATTGTTATGTAAAGGGTATAGGTCGGCCCCACCTTAATGTGATTAATAATTAATGTAAAAGATAATTAATATAAAAGATAATTAATATGGTAATTATTAATTATATTTTGAGTTATTGAGGTCGGCCCTATTGTGCCAATAGACACATCATTTGATGTGACAAGTCTTATATAAATAAAAGTGAATCCCCATTGAGGAAACATACTTATCATTGTGTCATCTCATGATTTCAGAAGTTGTGGTCTGAAATTATGAGAATTGTAGCACCCTCTTGTGTGCTAAGTTTGGTGATGGTGTGGGAGGTCTTTCTCTTAAGGAATATAGCAAAGGATTGGCTGGGTTTTCTTCCCTTGTTGATAAGGGTTTCCTCGGGTACTTCTTGTGTACTTGTGCATGGATATTATTCTTGCGATCTTGGTTTGCTGCAATATTATGGTTCAAGTAATTGTTAACAAAAAATTTAAAAGGAATACATGAGCTATAGCTCATTGAAAGCATAACATCTTTGGCATCTTCTTCTTCTGGTTCTGGAAGCATCTGCTTGATATGATCCAATAACTCATTCTCTTCTATAATGAGGAGAACTATGTGCGTCTAGGATTTGAAGTTATCTTCTCCATCCAATCTATCTTCAACTCTCATGTCGATTGACATTTTTCTCTAGTGGAAACCCTAGCACCGAAAAACCTCGATTTTTCAAACTTCACCAAACTGCACATTGAAGGTTTTAGGGGGTGCGCTAGGGTAGGGCGCACTGCTCTATGAAATAATTATCCCAACGACCTTGGGATAATTCTCAATGATCTTGACAAAGTATAACGACTGCAAGGTACTGCTGCAACGATCTTCCTTCCAATGGTCAAACTGTTCTGAAGGTAACCAACTCTGATACCATGTTAGATTTTCCTTATTTACAGAGCATTAGAGTTACCAGTGTTCTTTAACTTCGTTACCATTAACATATATATATCATGTATTGAGTAGTAGCAACATAAACAAGAGACAAAAGAACACAAGAGATTTATTCTGGGAAAACCCACTATAGGGGGAAAACCTAACTAACCTTTCTTAGATAGATTCCATTCACAAAGTCTAACCATTCACCAACTCTCAAGAGACACAGGCAAGATATAAACCCTAACACTAGGCTAGCACACCTCTAGTACTCACAGTTGCAACAACAACACAATACAAGAAGAGCGCACCTCCTTAGAGAGAGATAGCGCACAAGATAAAGTAGCCATCAAGAATAACCAAAACCCCAACTCTGCATCTCCTCTTCCTCTTGCGATTTTCACACTGTTTCCTCAGACTTCAGTGAGAGAGTGTGTCCAAATGAGCTAGACGTCCTCTTTATTTATAGTCTTCAAGTCCACTGCATGGGCTTACTTCTTCTCTGGGAATCTTATTTTACTTTATTCTTTTTTGTGTGGGCCGAATTCTCTTCTGGTTATTCTTCTTGCTGTTTAATGGTCTTCCCGGACTTCTAGAATATTCTCTTCATCTAAGAAAGGTGTTCTAGAGGAAAGTTCCTCCTGTAGCTACCAAAACATCAATATTAATGAGCAATGAAAAATAAACAAGAGTAACAACCTTGCACCCAATCAACAAAATAAGAACTAAATCCAACTTGTAACATCATCAATCTAATATACGACCAATTTACTTTTTCATAAGCCTTTGAGAGGTCTAGTTTTATTGTGAATGCAGGAAGCTTCCTTACCTTGATCGACTGGAGTCCTTCCATAACATTACATATTGCTTCATGGATCTACATATAATTTGCGAAACCAATCTATTCACATGAGAGAGTAGGTGATAACATAAATTTAAGCCTTATGGCTATTATCTTAGCAATGATCTTATAAACAACATTACAAATAAACGTAGGTCTAAAATCGTAAAAAATCTTAGGATCATTTGTTTTAAGCATCATGGCTAGGAAGGTGTTGTTTATGCCCCCATATCTCTCCCATATTTCCTTGATTCTTCTACCACCTTCAAAATATCATCCACCAACATTTTGACGAATCTAGAAAATAATTCGATAGGCCAACCATCTGGCCCACAACTCTTGTCCTTTAGGAATGAGTCTATAACCCCTTCAAAGAAATTTCAGCCATTAGCTCTTGGTTTTGCTCATGATTCACTAGTCTAGGGAAGAAGGCAAACAAATTCACAATTTCTACTATATTGGATTCAAAAGGTTCCTTAAATAACCTTTTAAAGTGATTGGTGCTTACATCAACAATGTCTTTAAACTTGGTGACCAATTCACCCTCTTCATTTTTTATTGTCCAAATTCTTCATTATCGTATAGTTATCAAAGAATTTTATATATTTGTCACCTTTGGCCAACCATATAGAACTACTCTTCTAGTGCCTTTTGGATTCCTCCCAACCCATGATCTATTTTTTGTTGGATTCCAGTCTCTTAAAAGTAATATGATCTTCTTATGAGAATATTCCATTCACATTGGACCTAAATAAACCTTCTATCTCATCTTCAATATTTCAAATCTAACTTTTTTAATCTTTGCATTTTACCTTGGCACATGATCTGAAATGGATGCAAAAAAAACTAATGGTTGTAAGACTCAATACCCACATGAAAGTTCAACAATTAATGAGGATTGAAGAAAAATAAAAGACAATGCAAGTATTAAAAAATTAAAGAAAAGAAAATGAAAAAAAATGAGAATAAGAAAAATGAAATAGGAGAGAAAGTTGGGGAATGGGAAATGAAAGAACAAGGATGCTTGGTCTTCCCATTTCCCTAGCTCTACCTATATCTTCTTGTAATTGGGTCACTCACAAAGGGATTTTTGGTTGAGAGGTGAGGATGTAGAAGAGTACTAGATATGTAAATTGTTGAATGGACCATGATCTTACAACTTACGCGTTGTAACCTGAAATTGTTGAAATAAGGACTGAGCAACCATTGGAAGGTGGTTTTTCCATTTGGGTTTCCAGGGTAAAATCTTTGTTTTATTGTGTGTTTTAATTGCTATGTCTACTATGCATATTAATGCATGCACATTTGATTCCAAGTGACATGAATGATTCTCTATTATATTGATGGGCATTCCAATTCATGGTCCATGTGACTTGTTGTTGTTAGAGGTTAATGGTTTCCAACATTCTCATATGGGTTAATTTAGGGATATGTTAAACCCCAATAATCACATTGAATCCCTCCAATTAATTGATCCCTTGTTTATGCAATTCAATGGCTCTGTTTCCTAAGTCAAATGAATAATAGTTGGTGAACCTAGTAATTCACATATATAGATAACAACAATGTATTCTGTGTGAAGGGGAATTCATACTTGAATTTAATTCATGTCAAATGAATGGTTAATTACAACTACTAGAGGACTTAGACCGTGCAATTAATTTCCTTCCATGAAATCTATTGCTGTAACAATAGATCTGTTCAACTTTCTCAGCTCAATTTCCATTCTTAGTTCCTTGTAATCAACAATCTTTCCCTTCTCAAGATGATTGGGCAGTCAAGCCAACCATACACATCACATTCCCTCAAAATTGTTTGGTCTTCCATCGATTGTAGTATGTAGCCATGCTACAACCTTGTCTCATGGTCTCCTCTCCAATTAGATTCTTGGACGTTGAACCTACAACCATGTAACCCTGCAACGAATCACATGTATGCTACTATGGCTATGGAGCTCATGTTATCCCTTCATTGGCTAGAAATGTCTGAATTAAAGTGTTTCTCTCCTTGTCAATGCTAGAGCGATTACCCTCTTAGAGTCGAATTGTCAACGTGTGGCATAAACCATTTTTTTGACCTTTGAGAGCTTTGGAACGTTCATTCCATTGGTAACAATTCAAGTGTAGTCAAATACCTCATTTCTAGTCTTGATTGGTTATATAAATGCTCAATGATTGGGTAACGCTCGAAGAAAATGATGTCATGTATGAAATGTTTAATTTGTGACTACTAATAATTATTGCTACAACCTTACTTTGGATGCTGGAGTGTGGTACTTCTAGAATTCCTTTGTCACTGATGGGTACCACTACCTTTGAGAAGAGTGTTTTGTTTCTTATTATTTTTGCAATGATACATTTATAATTCCATGCCATTGAAGCACAACCTGAGTCGGTCTAATGGTTAAGAACATGTGTTTCTTCTTAAGAGGTCACAAGTTCAAATCCAAAGGGGGTAGGGTATGTATACCTCCGTAGAATTAAGCAGCCAAATCGCTATGCGGAGGGGGTCCCTTGTCCCACAAACAAGGGTGTCTCATACACCAATTTGGTGTCTGTCTTGGCCGTGACCTTAAAATTAAATTATTATTATTATTATTTTTTAACATAAATTGTTTGATGATAAGAAAAAGAAACCAAGAGAAAGTTTTTGCATGTTGGCTCAATCTGAATGAACATTTCATGATCATGTTATAACCATTAGTGAGTTTTTATTGAAGATGGGACAGTGATTTATACAACAATATTTTAATTTTATTATTGGTTATTAAGTGGAGGAAATATAAATAGTGGGTTGAACTTTGCCTCTAGGTCTTCACTAATTTGGCTTTGAGAACCATACGGTGCTGAGTGAATGTTTAATACAACATAATAATAATTGCAGAGGCATCATTTAAAACTTGAATTGTTTGGCCTTGAACAACTAGTGTATTGTCCATTGGAGTGATGGGTTTTGGACATTTTATCAACAAAGTGTTGTTGATTGACACATTCCTTAGAGCAAGGTGCTCTTCTATTTTGCAATTGACGTAGTGCAACCATTTTCCCACTCTCGATGATTTGGCCTTGGATTTTCCATAGAAAGTAAATCAAAGATTTGAAGCCAAGAAGGATTGCCATTTCATGTATGCTTTCTTGGTGATTAACAACAAAGGAACTCAAACTCCAAGTTCTGATTATTATCGCATTGACAACTGGTTGTTTGTGTGTAGGTTACACTAAGAATGCCTCAGAGTTATTATGAGAACAAAGATCTCTACATAACTCCAAGCCCAGAGATCATAACTCATTTCTGTAGAGAATCTATGTTGGTGAGATGTGAAGGATATGAGTCCCACATTCTTGGATCATATTGGCATCGTAGTAGTTGAATCCTTGACTATGACACAACTACTAGAACTTTGAAGAGAAGTAAACTCAGCATGGGTAAAGCATAGAAGAGAGAAAGGCTGGAAGACCTAATGGCTATAATGTGTATATCTAAGAGGAGAATCAACACTTAAAGGAATAGGTACAGATGTTTGACCATAGGATAATAGAGCTAGAAAAATACCTTGAGGCCTCTACAAAAATATTTCCATTGCTAAAGAGCACTTTGTTGATCGTCAAGATTCCCTTACTGCTATTATGGCAGATTGGGATAAGACCAAAGTCCAACTTGTGTAGTTGGGAGAGAAGGTAACTTAGTTGGATAATTGGTAGGAGGAGAGGTTCACTCAAATGATGGCTCAACTGCACTAAGAGTTGGCAGAGAACAAGGAGGCATTGGCAAAGTTACAAGTAGTTGTTCAAGAGCCCAACAAAGTGTTGATGTTTGTATCTCATATGGGTACTTCCGCACAGGTCGGACGTGTGGAAGGAGTCCAACGGACCTTTCAAAAACTTTGGAAATTCACTTAATTAAATGAATTATTAAAGTGAGTTTAATTTAATGAAATGCTAAAGTTATTAGCATTATTGAATTAAATGAATCTTAGCCATTGATCTCAAGTGAGGTGAGATCTAATATCAACCGTTAATCACTTTGGAGTTAGGGTTAGGGTATAACTCAATGTTATAAAAGGAAGCCAAGCTGAAAGGAGAAGACACATCTATTGGAGTCAACGACTCATAGAGAGAGAAAATGACTTTTTCTCAAGGATATTTCAACAAGACTGAAGGACTTTATTCTAGAGATCAGCTCAGTCCAAAGGAGAAGGAAGAAATATCATATAGATCTGATAAGGTTAGATCTGGGCAGCAGATCAACAATAGATCGGGCTGTATAGAGCCAAAGAAACTCCGTACACAACAAACAAGAGTCCAGGGCACGTACATAAGTGCCTCACAAATGCAAAAGGGCACATACATAAGTGACTCACAAATGTAGAAGGGCACATACATACACAACACGCACATACACGCCAAACTAGTAGTCGGGGGCGCATACATATGCATAAAGCAATGGACATAGGCACGTACATATGCATAATGCAGTGGACACATGCATGTACATACACGTTATGCAGGTCGTACATGGCACATACACTTCGTATAGGATACCAATGCAGGGCCGTACACAACGACAAAGTTGTCGTGTTGCATGAGTTTACTGTATTTTTCTGTTTCTATTCTTAGTGGGAAACTTTCTCAGTTTGGGAGCCCTTGTAAGCTTGGAGTCATTATTTAATGAACAAACGATTTGAAGGGAAATTTTTTATGTGTGTTGTGTGAAGTTTGGTTTCCATATTTTGCTTCTGCTGTTTTTATTTCTAGCCAATATATTTTATTCTGTGTGATGTAATTTTTTTATTAGCAAGGAAATACACAATGTATTAATTTATCTAGGCGATGGGGATAGTGATATTTTTTCAAGAGGAAGCAACACAACTTTCCATTGCTACTACAAAATCCAACACCATGACCTAGACAAGCATGGTAAGCTTGCCTTCCATAGACCTTTCTCGGGAGAATTTTGGTGATTTTGAAAAGAATACTTGGTTCCAAGATCTTAAGACAAATGGGCTACAATGGTCAAGGGAAAGAGAAGTCAAGGCATCATAAGCCCGGTTGTGTCTGAATCGAGGGTCAAGCATGAAGGCCTAGGTTTAGGTGACACAAAAGAAAAGGCCATGACCACCAAGATCACATTTGTGAAAGCAAAATATGCTATATATTTGGCTTGCTCATTAAAATAAAGAGCAACAACGAATGAAGATGTAAACACACTATCAATCCATCCTTCGCATCGAAAATTGTAGAAGGGCAACGACAAGGAAAGTTCGAAGACTTAGTTTGCACCAACACTTAGAAAAAGTAGCAAGACAAACAACTAGAGAAAGAAGAAGAAGACTAATAGGTATGTATCAGATAAGACATCCCTCATTTGTCATTGTTGCAAGAAGAAAGGACATAGTGTTGCCAAATGTTGGTATTTTGAGGTATGTTCATTATATGGGAAGAAAGGCCATCTTGAGGCATCTTGTTGGGAGAACCAAGCCTCATGTCACAAGCCTAAATGTTTTTAGAGGAAGAATGTCAAGAATACTTATACATTATAGTAGCAAACTAAGATGCATATGGAGAGAAGGAGAATGTCAACCAGTCCATGCAACAACAAGAATTTTTGCTAGCACTACAATATAAATGGACATTGGAAAGAAAAGTGTTGGAGGCTTCATCCAAAGCTTCATCCAAGGAACCACATAGTCAGGAGAAGAGTTTGGAGAGTGAAGACTGAAGGGTATGAAGAGGCCCTTGCATTTCCAACCCAAGGAGCAAATATTGTTCAAGTATTGATAGTAGCATAGGAGGTTAGTGTCACCAACAAGGTGGACCATAGGTTGATGTTGACATCAAAGGTAGCCCTGATCCAATTGTTTCCTTCAATCTTCCATCAAAAGGTTCATTTCTTGGAGATGTGTTGAAGATTGGTGCATGGAGGTCAATGACACTGGGGTTCCTTGAAACTCCATGATATCCATGGAAGCAAATAGAATGTTGGGTAACTCATGTTTCACCAAGTTGTCTGCTAGCCATTCCTTGCACTATCCAAATTTTGAGGCATTCCTTTGCTCTCAAGGCTGTTGGCATGATTGTCACCTACAACTATACATATCATGATTTTTCCACTGTTGTGGGAAGAAGAAGGTGAGATAGGTGCATGTGAAGGATGCGCTTCAATTGATGTTGTTGCAGAGATGGAGTGCTATGCAAGCATGTGCGAACAACAAAATTGTTTCCATGTTGGGAAATGATTGAACTCATTAGAATAAGGAAATCCACACTTTCTTTTGTGGATTCGTTGAGTGATGGAATCTTGATTGATGGTTTCTTGTAATTAAACACTAAAATCATTGTTGAATGAATGTTGACAAGAATTCGACTTGGCTTTCATTGGCTACCAAGCGAGATCATCTCCAAGTCTGAGAATGAGACAGACTTACACGCTGAAGATGGGAATGGATTATGATAAGAGAGTTTCAAATTTGAATATTTCTCATAGAAGAGAATGAATGAGCAAAATTTTGCACTACGAGACCAAGTAAATCAAAAAACCAGATTCGAAGCCATAACCATAATCCAAGAGCCACAAGCCAAATCTAGATCTAGATTTAGAGTTGTACACAAGAGCCAGAGTTGAGAGCCATGTTCTAGAAAAGTAGACATAAGGCACATTGATCCATAGATTGGTTTCCTAGAAGCTTTTGGAGACCAAAGCCTCTCAATGGGGAGGTTTGATCTGAAATGGATTCGAACAAAAATGAATGGTTGTAAGACTCAGTACCCACATAGAAGTTTATAGATTAATGAGGGATGAAGAAAAAGAAAAGACAATGTAAGTATTAAAAAATTAAACGAAAGAGAATGAAAAAATGAGAAAAGGGAAAATGAAATAGGACAATTGGAGAATAGGAAGTAAAAGGGTAAGGACACTCGACCTTCCCATTGGCCCATCTCTACCTGTATCTTCTTGTAATTGGACTCACGAAGGCATTTTTGGCTGAGAGTTGAGGATGTAGAAGAGGATTGGCTGAGTAAATTGTTGAATGGCCCATGATCCCACAACCTACAATGTAACCTGAAATTGTCAAAATAAAGCATGAGCAACCATTCAAATATGGTTTTCCCGTTTGGTTTCTATGGTAAAATCTCTGTGTTTTATGGTGCATTTTAATTACTATGTTTACTATGCATATAAATGTGTGTGCATTTGATTCCAAGTGACAAGATTGATTGCCTATTATATTGAATAAATTGAGCATTCCAATTCATGGTCTGTGTAATCCATTGTTGTTAGAGGCTAATTGGCTGTCAACATTCTCATATGGGTTAATTCGAGCATGTGTTGAATCCAAACAATCGCATCGAATCCCTTTAATTAATCTATCCCTTGTTTATGCAAATCAATGGCTCTATTTTCTGAGTCAAATGAATAATAGTCTATGAACCTGGTAATTCACATATAGGTAACAACAATGTGTTTTATTTGAAGGGGAATTTAATTCCTTTCAAATGAATGGATAATTACAATTGCTAGAGTTACTTAGAGCATCCAATTAACCGCCTTCAATGAGATTGATGACTGTAACAATAGATCTGTTGCACTTTCTTAGCTCAATTTCCATTCTTAGTTCCTTGTAATCGGTAATCTTTCCCTCCTCAAGACTAATGGGCACTCAAGTCGGCCATAGACATCACTTCCATTGATTGCAAAATCTAGCCATGCTACAACCTTGTCTCATGGTCTCCATTCCAATTAGATTCTTGAATGATGAACTTACAACTAGGTAACCCTACAATCACTCACATGTATGTTACTATGGCTACCTAGCTCATTCTATCCCTTCATTGGATAATGATCTCTGAATTAAAATGTTTCTTTCCTTGTGAATGCTAGAGCGGTCTCCTTCTACGAGCTGTTGAATTTTCAACGTGTGGCTAAAACAATTTTTTTAACCTTTGAGAGCTTTGGAATGTTACTTTGTTGGTAACAATTCAAGAGTAGTCAAATATCTCATTGTTGGTCTTGATTGGTTATATAAATGCTCCATTCTTGGGTAATTTTGGAAGAAAACGATGCCATGTATGCAATGTTTAATTTGTGACGGTTGGTAATTAATTCTATGGGCTTACTTTGAATGTTGGAGTGTGGTGTATCTACAACGTCTTTATCTTTATTTGTTGAATTTTTAATGCTTAGCTCAAGCACATGTAGTTTCTTTTCAATTTAGCATGAACTTGAATCATAAACAATGCAACAATACAATATACAATAGATGCAGTAACCAAGATCACAAGAAGAATAACCATGCACAAGACACAAGAAGTTATCCTGGGAAAACCCTTCTCAAACAAGGGAAAAACCCAACAATCATTTTCTATAGAGTCAAGAGAAGATCACCCTTTCACCACAAACCCTAGAGCACACAAGAGGGTGCTCTATGACCAAGAAAGATAGCGCCTAAGAGAAGTTTGCACCAAATTTCAGATCTCCACAGTGTGTGTTGCGAGAATGAGATATGATCCACAACGAGGATGTATCTCTCCTATAAATACATAACCTAACTCATCAATAAATGTGTCTATTGGCACAATAGGGCTGACTTGTACAACTCAATAATATAATTAATCTTTTACACAATATTAATTCTCTTTACATGGGGCCGACTTGTACCCTTCACAATACAAAATTAGGGTTTCACAATAATCTTACTCTTAGACAATATAACAAGGGATCTTCCACACATCCTCTAGTGCTCTTCCACTAGGGACAAGTCCACATGTGCTCAACCACATGGACGCCACTCTCAACAGACCAACTCAAATAAATCCATAGGAGTACAATCTGGAGAGCCATCTCAAGTCGACCCAACTAAGTCCATAGGAGTCCGACAGGAGACCATCTCAAGTCAACTCAACTTAGTCCAGAGGAGCACGACAAGAGACCACACACGTCATCTCAACTCAGTCCAGAGGAGTATGACTCACCCAACACATGGACGTTCTCATAGATCATCTCAACTCAATCCAGAGGAGTACGATATGGAGAATGTCTCATGAAGCTGAAATCACTCCCTCTCAGCTAGGGAGGCATTCTCCACCGGGCCAAGTCTCTCACGGAAGTACTCAACTTCATCCTGGCAAGCGGTTTGGTGAAGACATCTGCAACTTTCTCATGTGTAGAAAGGTGTTGCGCGTGTACTTCTTTCCTCTGCACCATATCTTCGATGTAATGGTATTTGATCTCAATGTGTTTCGATTTATCGTGAAACACAATATTCTCTGAGAGCTTCACATAACTTTGGTTATCGCAATGGATAACGGTGGAATCCATCTCATGTCCAAATAAGTCTGCAAGGAGCTTGCGAAGCCACACTGCTTCACAGATTGCCACACATAATGCAATGTACTTTGTTTTTGCGGTACTCAAAGCAACAAAATTCTGTTTCCTGCTGCATCGGGAAACCATGGAAGATCCCAAAGTAAAACAACAACCGGAGGTGCTCTTTCGATCCACTGCACTCCCTTCCCAATCTACATCGACATATCCCTGCAATATCATGTCTACACCAGAGGCATATCTCAGTCCATAACCAATTGTGCCTTGTAAATATATCAACACATGCTTCACTGCTATCCAGTGTGTCTGTCTCGGCCGACTCATAAACTGACTGAGTACATTCACTGCATAACATTTATCAAGTCTGGTGTTAACCAGATACATCAATGATCCAATCAGCTGTCTGTAAATATGTGGATCAATATTGCTTGAATCAGAATAATTCTCGCTCAGTCTCTTCAGATCCATCACCATTGGTGTAGCATGGGATTGCAGTCTGTCATCCTGAATTTATTCAATATCTCAAATGTGTATTTCCCTTTACTCAGGAGAATCTCATCAGTCCTCTGCCACACTTCTAGTCCCAAGAAGTAGTGCATCATACCAAGGTCCTTCATCTCGAATTTAGAAGCCAATGCACACTTGCATTCAACAATAAGGCTTTCTAAACCAGTGAGGAATAAGTCATCAACATATGCGACCAAAATCAGGCACTCGTCAGAAACAACATTGTAGTATAGGTTGGG
>SNQJ01S0019710.1:173306-187694 GCA_010110895.2 Picea sitchensis
TGAAGGGGGAGAAGGTATTGTATCTTCTTTCTTTTCGCTGCCAATGTCCATATATGATTCTCTGGATCTTCAGAAGGCTATATCTTCCTCAAAGGTGACATCTCTGCAAACCTTGATTTATCTCTGACCAGGGATGTATATCCGTTATGACTTTGAAGATTCATTATAGCCCACAAATGTACCCTTTCTACCTGAAGGGTCTAGCTTTGTCCTCTTTTCCTTGGGTACATGAATGTATACGGGACACCCAAATATCCTGAAGTGTCCAACTTGAGGTTTCACTCCGGTGAATGCTTCTTCGAGAGTCATGTTCTTCAGAATAATATGAGGAATCCTATTCTGAACGTACACATATGTGATGGATGCCTATGCCCACAGAATCATAGGTAGATTCTGATCATGTATCATTTCTTTGGTTGCCTCAACAATGGATATGTTCTTCCTCTCTGAAACCCCATTCTGCTGAGGGTTATAAGGAACAATGTACTCCCTCTTGATCCCTTCCTCAATGAAAAAATCTCTGAAATCCTTGGAGGTTTACTCTCCTCCATTATCTGATCTCAACACTTTGATCTTTCTCCCAGTCAGGTTCTCAACCTGAGCTTTAAACTCTTGAAATCTCGCAAGGACTCCATCCTTGGTCTTCAAGCAGTAGATCCACATCTTCCGAGAGTGATCATTGATGAAGAGCACATAGTACAAGTATCTGCTCAAGGAAGAAACAAACATAGGTCCATAAACATCTGTATGTATCAAGTCCAAGATCYGCTTGGATCTACTGTCACTGCTCAAAAAGGACCCCTTGACATTCTTTCTAAGAGCACAACCTCTGTAAATTCCATCATGCTTGATATGTATCTCGAGAAGGCCTGTAACCATCTTCCCCAGAGTGGGAAGGGCTCTATAATGTAAATGATAAAGTCTCCTATGCCATAGCTTGCTCAAGCTAATAGTATCATGTAACAAGGCCTGGATTGGTCGGATAGTCAATCTGTACAAATTGTTTTCTCGAACACCAATCACCTGGGAATAGTCCATGCGTGATTTCTTGTGCCATGAAAGAAATTTTCCTTTAGAGAAAGTAACCTTGTATCCTTTATCCTCTAAGGAAGAAACATAGACACAATTCCTTTTCATCCCAGGTACATATAATAACTCACTTAATTGAAGTGGTATGTCAGAATCTAGTTGGAAAGAAGAAGATCCAACTCCCTTCACAATATATATGGCATTATCACCAAGTACAACATGCATATGAGATTCTTTCTCTTCTAGGTCTATAAGATGTTTTCTATATCCAGTCATGTGTCTGGAAGCACCACTGTCAATCAACGAAATATCACTATCAGTAGGAACGGTACCTGAGAGTGATGAAATGAAGAAGAATGCTTCATCTTTTATGTCTTCATCTCTCTGAGGTGGTTCTGAATCAACATCGACAATGGATGTATGTTGTCTTCCTTTATTCATGGTAGGACAATCTCTCGCAATGTGTCCATACTTGTCACATTTGAAACATTGAATCTTTGAAATGTATTTTCTATGTTCATGACCTAGAGCTACTGAAGTTTTCTTGTCTTTGAATGCTTTGCTAAAACTTCTTCTATTTATTCTACCTCTCTTTGCATGAGAAGCAAGGGCTTGATTGTCATTATGATGGGGGTCTTGGATGCATCTGGCTATAAGTTTGGTTTCCTCTTGAGTGCAGTTTTCCCATAGACGATGAAATTGAGGTAAGTCTGCTCTTCCACTGATACTTTGAATGAATGGTTCCCAATGGCTTGGAAGGGAATTGAGATTAATCATTACAAGCTCTCTATCTGTTATGGTTTTTCCAATGTCACCTAACTGATCTCCGATCTCTGAAATCTTCATGAATTAGGTAGCAATGGTGTCATCTTTCGTCATCTTGAGATTTTGAAGTTGGTATTTCAATGTAAGAGTTCTATTAGTGTTGTTTCTCTCAAACATCTTCTTCAATGCATCATACATTAGATAAGTTGTCTTCAAGGTATAAATGGGAGGTAGTAGATGATCTCTTACTGAGTAGATGATTATCTTTCTAGCTTTAACATCACATGTCTTCCATTCGACCTTCTCTTCATCGGTTGCTGTTACTGGTAGAGTCTTTTCTATCAATATCAATAGGTCACACTCTTCTAGAGTGATGTGTAATCTTGAATTCCAGGATCTGAAGTTGCTTGATCCGTCAAGCCTATTTTCCACCAAAGTTCTATTCCTCATGGCTTGCGGATTCTTCACAAACCCTAGCGACTAGGCTATAAAACCTATCTTAAGAAAACCTGACGGGCAGGCTAAGCTAGAAACCATAGGTTTAGTTAGGCTTATGACTGCCAACAAGATTCCTCGGAGAGTCAAAAGAACCACAGTGAGCTACAAAATTCATCAACGACCTGAAAAAACCCTAGAGGCCGAAATCTATAGAAACCCTAGAAACCCTAGGGACAAAAATAAAAACTTCTTCAATTTTTTATTTGAGGGTTGCAGGTGGTGCGATGGACTAGGCCGTACCTTCCTGTGGAAAAATTAGGCACAAATTTCAAGGGGAAAGTGATAAAACTAGTTTGACAAGGAAAATGAAAGGGGGCATTTTTGCAGTTGCAACAAGAAGGTGACGACTAGCTTGAAAAATGATGGAGTAGCTTGTGCAATGGATTTTCAAGAACGCTGCTCTGATACCATATTGAATTTTTAATGCTTAGCTCAAGCACATGTAGTTTCTTTTCAATTTACCATGAACTTGAATCATAAACAATGCAACAATACACTATACAATAGCTGTAGTAACCAAGATCACAAGAAGAATAACCATGCACAAGACACAAGAAGTTATCCTAGGAAAACCCTTCTCAAACAAGGGAAAAACCCAACAATCCTTTGCTATAGTGTCAAGAGAAGACCACCCTTTCACCACAAACCCTAGCGCACAAAAGAGGGTTCTCTATGACCAAGAAAGCTAGCGCCTAAGAGAAGTGTGCAAAAAATTTCGGATCTCCACAACGTGTGTTGTGAGAATGAGATATGATCCACAATGGGGATGTATCTCTCCTATAAATACATAACCTAACTCATCAATAGATGTGTGTATTGGCACAATAGGGCCGACTTGTACAAATCAATAACATAATTAATCTTTTACACAATATTATTTATCTTTACATGGTGGGGCCGAATTGTACCCTTCACAATACAAACTTAGGTTTTCACAATAATCTTACTCTTAGACAATATAGCAAGGGATCTCCCACACGTCCTCTAGTGCTCTTCCACTAGGGACAAGTCCACATGTGCTCAACCACAGGGATGTCACTCTCGATAGATTAACTCAACTAAATCCATAGGAGTACGATATGGGGAGCCATCTCAAATCGACTCAACTAAGTCCATAGGAGTCCGACAGGAGACCATCTCAAGTCAACTCAACTCAATATAGAGGAGCACGACAAGAGACCTCACATGTCATCTCAAATCAGTTCAGAGGAGTATGACTCACCCATCACACGAGATTTCTTACATATCATCTCAACTCAGTTTAGAGGAGTATGATTTGGAAAATGTCTCACGACGCTGTAATCATCAACATTATTAAGATGGATATAAATCACTAATGGGTAAGACTACCTTTGGGCTAAGTGTTACATTCCTTATTAATGTTGGAGTGATACATTTTTAATTCTGTGTTGTTGAAGTGTTATGAAACAAAAATAATTTGATGGTAAGAAAAAGAAACCAAGAGAAAGAGTTGGCATAACGGCTCAATCTGAATGAACATATGATGGTCAAGTTACCACCATTGTTGAGTTTTTATTGAAGATGAGAGAGTGATTTATACAACAATATATTCTTTTGATTGTTGGTCATTAAGTGGACTTCATATAAATAGTGGGTTGAACTTTTCCTCTAGGTCGTGACTAATTTGTCTTTGAGAACCATACGGTGCTTGGTGAATGTTTAGTACAACATAATAAAAATTATATAGGCACCATTGAAAACTTGATTTCTTTGGCCTTGAAGAACTGGTGCATTATCCATTGGAGTGTTGGGTTTTGTACATTTCATTAGTAGAGTTTTGTTGATTGACACATTCCTTAATGCAAGGTGCTCTTCTATTTTGCAATTGAAATAGTATAACCATTTTCCCACTCTTGATGATTTGTCCTTGGATCTTCCATAGCAAGCAAATTGAGGACTTGAAGCCAAGAAGGATTTCCATTTCACGTATACCCGCGTCGTGATTAACAATATTGGAACTTGAACTCAAAGTCCCGAGTGTTATTGCATTGTCAACTGATTGTTTGTGTGCATGTTACACTGAGAATATAATCCTTGGAGTCATTTTAAGAATATTGATCTCTAAATAACTCCGAGCCTAGAGACCATAACTCATTTCCACAAAGGATCCGTGTTGGTGAGATGTGAGGGCTATAAGTCGCACATTTATGGATCAACACATTCAATGGTTATCTTCTTTATATTTTTAGGTTATCATTGAATTGAAACATAACAATGTCCTCGGGATCCACATCATAATGATTTCACTCATCTTGAACCAACTCTAGAAATTCCATGTCTTTGAGCCAAATTGGATTAAAATTAAATGGACTTGGAGGCTTTTTCTCTGCCCTCCCAATCTGGAGAAAAATTGGGACATGATCGGACAATTCTCCATCTCTAATTCATGTTCTGAACCTCTATGCTGCAACAATTACATTTTTCAGGAAAAAGGAATCCATAAAATTGTTTTGAAATTCCCCCTATGCCTTATGATTATTTATCCAGGAAATCTTAAGGATTAGGGGTTCTAAATCACAAAGTCTTGATTCTATATCCAATTGATGTTCTGGACCTTTATGCTTCAACAATTTCATTTTCAGCCAAAAGGAATCTGTATAATTGTTTTGGAATTCCCCCTTACATACATATGATTATTTCTCTAGGAGATATTAAGGATTAGGGGTTTTAAGTCACAAAGGCTTGATTCCTCTATCTTATGGAGTGAAAAATCAGCCAAGGGATCCATTGTTCCATTCTCCATGCATACTTCATCTTAACACAATATGAAATTCATGTCCCATCCCATAGAATCATTATCCTTCCTAACTATAGGACCATAAAAAAGAAGCATCCCATAATTATTTCCTCATCTAAAAAGGCCCATAAATGTTGATGAAATTAAAGACTACCTACCTCATGGTAATACAGTTATGTACAGATTGCTAAAGGGAGGAAACTGGTGTTCCTAAATTACAAGGTCTTGTACCATCCCAACACCAATACTCCAAATTCCCCTCAATATCGATAGCCTAAAAACTCCAATATGGGAAATCAATGAACAAAAACCCCTTGGCCTTCGCTACCTCTAAAGTAGTCTCTTGAATTAAGACAATGTTTGGCTAATGTATATTAACCAACCTATTTACGGAGTTTCTCTTATGGGAACTCCCTAGACCCCTAATATTGTAGGAAATAATACTAATTTGAAACCTTTGGTCTTTCCCCACTAGAAGGCCCCCTTGGATAATCATATGCTTACTTACATTTACTTCTCTTCTTGCTTGCACCTTGGCCCCGTCAATGAAGGATTTCCTTCTAGGTATCGACTAGTGCCTGAGATGATCTTGACCAAGGCCTCCTTCCACTCCATGTTCATCCACTTCTATGTCTTTTTTCCTTGTTGATCCGAAACAATATTTTCTACTTTAAGTTGGGATGAATTCCTCATTTGATGAGTAAGTAGTGCTCATGTTTTCCATGCTTTCAATTGTCTTCTTCTAGGCTACATTCTTCTTCCCCCCATTGTCCATGCCAAGACCTATTGAGTTTGTTGTCACATCTATATCAAACTCTTTTAGTTCAATTGAACCACTATATCTCCTCTCGGGGGCAAGGTGCTAAAGTTACTACAACTAAGACTATAAAGAACCTCCATCATGCCCATTTTGAACCTTTTGATCAATCAATGTAGGCACAAATTTGGTCTTCTTATTATTTTTCTTAGGGTTCTGCTTATTCTGAATAACATATCCAAAGGTTAATGCCTTAGCCTTCAATCTAACTTTCTCTTCATTATCAAAATGACCAACTATCTTCTTCTCCTCTTGGAAAATGTCTAAATTATGTCTCTTCCAGAGAGTAGGATTCGACTATGATGCCCTAGATATACCCATAAAAGATTCCTATCGATAATAACTGACTTACGTTCCTCTATAGTTGGTTATGGAGACTTACCTCTAGGAGTCCTTGCTTAAACTCCTTTCACTCTAGGAGTTGGAGCGGCCTCTTGCCTTTGACTCCCTTTCTCCTCCTATTCCATACCATAGTGTTCTATGTCCTCCTCATTTGGATTAGCCTTCTTGTGACAGGTTATTTGAATATGCCAATAAAAATGACAAATGGAGAATTTGAAGAGAATTTTAGCATAATCAATCTCTTGTCTATATGACCTTGTCTCAATTTGAATATTGATTCCTTTTGGTAGTCCATCTTGTCGATTCATTTCCACACATATCTTATTCATGGAAGTTCTATCCATAGTCCTTGTCTTCTCATCAATGTCTACCATCCTCCCAATATTATTACCGATGAGAGAATTTTTTGATCACAACTCTAGAGGGAATGAATGAAGCTTGATCCATAGTGGTTGTATATATTCCCTTTCTCTCATAGGATCAAATAATGAGGTCCAATCCTTGAGTGTTAGGATTGAGCTATCCCAATACCAATTGTCCTTAATAATCATTTCCTTGTCTTTAGTGGGTTGAAAAACAAAAGTTATCGACTCACGAGCAAAGATGTGATAAATTGGGGAATAACCAAGTAGTTGCTTTCATACCTTGTTGATATGGATGCTCATAGATTTCTATGAGATTAGTTCTCCATGTATTTTCCATACTAGATTCATATCTTGATACATCGTTACCTGCTCCATTACCACATCTTGACCCATGGTTAGCTTCATCTTTTCCACTCCAAGTCTAATAGACTTAGGTTTCCTCCTCTTCATTCTATCCAATGCTTATGAAAGCGTACCTTCCTCTCTGGTCACTTTACTTACAGAGTTGTTACACCCTTTTGAGGTTTCCTCACCAACTACTAGTGTTCTTTCACCATTCAATTTAGGGTTATCATCCAAACAAGGTTCCATATTTTGTTCTTTGGTAACACTATTAAAAACCACCACCAACTTCGATGGGATGGAGGAATGATTGTTTTGCATGGGAGGAAGAAAGCTTTGGTGAGCCCTTCCTCTACCATTATTTCCCAATGCTTCCTCATATTCCACGTCATTTCCAACTAAACTCTTGACTTCTTCATCATTGTCACTATCCTTAGTCAATGTAACGAGTAAGTCATTTCCAACTAAACTCTTGACTTCTTCATCATTGTCACTATCCTTAGTCAATGTAACGAGTAACACTTCCTTCCACAAGGTCATGTTATCATGCCATGGAGTTCGAGGAGGTATTGATGACATTATAGCAATAATATTAGTTTCTACTACAAAATATATAGAATTTTCAAATGTGGTTGTACTTACTTTGACATTGGTGTCACTCCCACTTACACATTCGAAATGACCATTGTTCATAAACCCTAGTTTCTCCATTTTCCCATCCTCCTCACCTTTGAGCCCCACTTCACCCCTCCCCTTATCTATTTGTCTTATGAAAATGATACTCGTCTAATATAATTGTTTCTTTGGTGAATGAGCTCTCCTCACTAATCTTATAAAGGAGGATCAATTCAAATGGATAGAGGCATTGAAGACTACTTTTCAACATAACAAGAAGGTAATGACCTCTAACATTGTATCTACACTCCCATATTTCTCACAAACTTTTATAGTTGATTGAGATACTTCCAACATTGGCATAAGGGTTTCCCTCATGCAAAATCAACAACCATTAATATTTGAAAGTAGGAAATTCACTAATAAGGGGAAGTTGTTATCAATTGATGAGACTAAATTGTTGGATTTTATGCACAACCTTAAAAATTTCAAGCAATATTAATTGGAGCAACATTTTATTATTTATACACACCATAAAAGTTTGATGTATTTCCATCATAGAAAAACTTGAGCAAGTAGCAAGCCTAGTGGGTGAATAAATTACAAGGTTTTGACTTTCAAATTCAATATAAGAAGTGCATAAACAATGTTATTGAAGAGTCATTGTCTTGCTTCTTAGAACTAAAAGAAATATATATAATGGAACTAGAATGGAAAGAAGAGATATTGGTTGAATATGCCAAAGATGAGAGAGTCTCTACTATATTAAATGATCTTGAAAAGAAAAAAAAGGACATCAAACATACCTTCTTAGGGGATTTGATTTTTGATAAGAATTGACTTTATCTCGAGCCGAACTCTAGATTTAAGGAGATGGTCTTAATCGAATGCCATTACTCACATGCTTTTGGCCACAATGGTTTCTTAAATACCTAATGCAATATAATGACTAAATTCTTTTGGAAATCACTAAAAGGAGATTTGAAAAATTCTATCGCTTGAAGTGAACTCTTTCAAAGGAATAAAACAATGTATATACAATGTCCAATATTGTTGTAGCCTTTTCCCATCCCCATTAAAAAGTGGGAATACATTAGTATGGAATTCATTACAGGGTTTCCTAAAATGGGGGAAAATATCATTTTTTGTGGTGGTTATTCGATTAGCTAAGTTGTTTTATTCCAATGGATATCACTACCAAAGGCTCATAGGTTGTTGAAATGTTTATGCAACATATCTATAAGCTACATGGGATTCAAAAAAATATTGTCAGAGATTGTGACCCAAAATTCATCAACAAATTTTGGAAGGACCTATGTAGACTTGTTGGTGCCACCTTTAATCTTAAGTACTGACTATAATTCTCAAACAAATGGAAAAACATATATTATGAACTAGTATCTAGAGGGGTATCTAAGAAACTTTAAATACAATAGGGTTTCTTAACCAAAATGGTCACACTCATCAAAGAAATGGTACAATACAACATACCATACACCTATTGGAATGTCACCATTTATGTCCCTTTATAATCATGATCCTCCTTTCCTGATTGATTTGAACATCAAAGACACTCAAGTGCTAGTTGTTCAATATTTCCTATAGGAGATCCAATAGATATTGAAGCAACAAATGGAGAGACTTAAACTGGCCCAAGATAGAATGAAGTGCCAACATTACCAATACCATAGTGTGTAAGAATTCGAAGTGAGAGATTGGTCTTCTTGAGACTACAATCTTATAATCCAAAGTCCCTCAAACATACATAGGAAGGGAAACTCGATCCTAGATACTGTGGGCCTTATAAGGTTGTAAAAATGGTGGGGCATGTTGCATATACACTTGAACTACTAATAGGGTCACAAGTGCATAACACCATTAATGCCTCGCTAGCTCTAATTGGTAGACTAGGGTTCACTTAGGCGTCTATCAAGGTCCAATGTAGTCTAGTGCTAGCATATTCAATCCCTACAAGAGGGAAGGTCTCACTTGAAGCACATTACCAAGACTTGAGGTAGGTGGACTAGGTTATAGGACATGATTTACGCTTTATACTTGTGTTTAAACAATAACTAGTACATTTCCTTAATTACTCTACTAATTCTCAACACAATCATATATTAAGCATTCATATTCAATATAAACAAGAATACCGAGATGTAATCAAATACTAATCATGCATGTAACACATCACAACAATGATATGAATAATAGGGTTATTTCATTACTTTTATCCAACACTACCATCAAATACAACACCTTGTCCACAAAAGAAACACAACAACAACAATGACAACAACAGTAGTAACAACAACTCTTTCTCATATCCCCTAGAGGATATTTATAGAATTTCAGTCCATGATAATTCCTAACTATGTCAAAATCTTGTTTTAACTAACTTATTCATATATATAATCACGATCCATTATGTACTGATAAAGGATAGTTGGTATAAGCCACAAAATTGGGGATTCCTTCCTATTGTTTTGACCCATTTCAAGGTTGAATGGGTTCTTTCCTCTGCTTCATGTGGCATAGTTGTAGGTATCCAAGTGTTGCACTGATGCTATTCTTCCATGTTGTTCTGCACCAAAAATGAAGGGGCCAACAAGCCCCAACCACACATGTTGATTCACCCTCGTGTCAACTTGGTTGCCCTTTTTTCTAGCTAGCAGTTGGAGTCCTGTCTCTTCCTCTTCAGATGAAGGGGCCAACTCGTGTACCAACATGATAACATACATTTGAAACTATCATAAAGCATCCAACTCACTGGTCCATTTATCTAAAAAAATTAATCCTCTATGATAAATGCTTGGTCTTGCTTGGTGTCTAGTGCTAATGGACACATCTGTAGGACAACCTACCACTCTATATCTATAAATGACTGGAGATGTTGTAGGTCTAATTACTTGGATTGTGCAATTGAGAGAAATTATCTCAATGTAGTCTTTTTAGCTAAGGTAGTGTCATGGAGGGATGTCCACTGAATTTTATTGAGCCTAGCTATGCAATCCAAAGGATTAGTCATTGAGAAGGTTTCAACATGTATCTACTTTATTCTCTTGCAACTCTTCAATGTGATACTCTTGTTGTTGCAGTAACCTCATACAATTTTGTATAGTGTCTTATATAGTTAAATTATCCTCAGAGGCATGTTGCAACTGTCTTGGATGTTTTTTCCTTGCTCAATCAGGGGATCCACCCAACTCATCAAGTCCTAGAGATGTTGAGTGTCTTTCCTACGTTCCTTGTCCAACTATGTTTTAAAAGATAGATTATATTGCCACAACTATTTCCAAGGGGGACACACTAGATTCAATTTCTTAGTGGGCTTCCAGTCAAGTGATGGATCCTCTAGTTGAGGGTCCACCTGCGACAACTTTGGCCACATATTTTCCAACTAAACTTGAACAAGGTCTAAGTCCCATTCTAAGTATTGCCTTGCTTGGAATTGTATATCCCTGTATGTAGTAAGATTTGCTAACTAAATATGAATGTGTTGATTAGCTTATTGTAGCTCATCGTACCCCTATCCAAACTTCACTACCCTATGGGCAACCTATTTACTAGTGATTTTGGTGATGCGCAACAACTCTGCAAATGATCAATTTATGACATTCAATGCTTATGCATGTGGACTAAGTTGAGAGACATTTGGTGGATAACACATGAGAGGAAAACCATTGAGTCTCATATGGTTTATTCCTGATGGTGTCCTTAATAGTGTAATGACCTCACCCTTTCCTTTGTGGAGGGGTGTTATTTTCTATCTCCACTATATCATTTTCTATGACCATTGTAGACATCCCTAGAGGGTATCTTGTTCATCATCCACCATATGTATGATTGAAACAATGGTGATTTTTGTCCCTTCAAAGGTCACAAAATACTTTAGCGTTTCTTTTATTAATGACAAGGCTTTCACCTTGTCCAATTCCTCCAAAAGAGGTGGCATTTGTTACCCCACAAATAACCTTCCCAAATGTTGACATCTTGTTCCTAGAAGAGGGAGTCACTGTGTAATCTAGAGCTTTCTCCCATTCACAACTTGGTAGGAACCATGGGCTTGAGTTTAATTGATGGTACAACAACACTAAGTGACTTTACTATCCAAGGCTTATTTTGAGGGTTGTTTCCTTGTAGAAATACTCCTTGAGGATTAGGATTTCTAGAACCCTCTAGTTGCATTAACCCTAAAAAGAAGCATTGTACAATAAAGTCACTTAGCGAATTGATGTGGTTGAACGAGAGATGTCACAAATCCTATAGGTAATCTTCCTCCTCATTATATCCAATATTTTTGCAACATATAAGTTATTTTGATCTCCTTTGCATTACCCTATATTTTGTCATCTACCAGTCTTGCGAGAATATACCAAGAGTGAAGTTATCCACAACTTGTCTATAAAAAGGAACTCCTCAATGACATGCAATGTAGTTGTGATATTAGGAGTCTTATAGGTGTAAGAGAACGATGAACATAAGTGTTCATGAACCATATTCCAATCTTTGATATATCATTAGCACTCTTGATGGTGATATAATGCCCCTAGGGATTGGTCCCAAGGTGTATATGAACTTGCACACCTAATATTTGTGAGGTATTCTTTTCATTTTCCATTTTTGCAAGTAATTGTCTATATGAATTGTGGGATCCATATTCCCTTGGTATTATTCAAGAAATTCAATATGTTTGCCACTTTCCAGAGACACATTATGAAGTTCAAGTTCTTGGGGATGGGGTTAAAAACTTATGGATCATTATTGGTTGAAATTCGACCCAGATGTTCAGGTGGTCCTTATGATTGATCCACTCGATAGTGGACTTGAAAATCATGTCTAAATCCAATACCCTTTGACCATCCACAACTCTATTCAACATTTGTATGGGAGGGTCGTGAAGGCCCATTTGATCCATCTAACTATGTTCATTGAAATGCAACGCCAAGAGGAAAGATCATGGTTATGATCATCCTATTTGTACATGGGATCCTCAAAATTGGAGTCGAAGGAGTGGATACTCCAAATGATAGATCCATCTGCTATAGGGTTGACATAGTTATCTCTCCTTCCTACTGTTAATTTGTAAATATGATCCTACATGGTTTCTTCAAATCCTTAATTGGCTTGGTATATTGAGGCCCTTGGTATGGATCTAGTGGATGCACTACTTGGGTACTGTCTTCTTAAAAAAACACACTCATTTTCTTCATATTGATGACAATGTTGTTTTCAAACACCCATTCAATCCTTAATAGGGTAGAGTAAGGGTATTTCTCATATACTATCTTGATCACTTTGAAATATGAAAGTATTATTATCCCAACTAGGTTGACTTCAACATTTTGTAACCTCCTAAGTAAGAAAATGTGGTACTGATTAACCAATCATAACTGAATTGGGGAGTATAATAGCATGGGTTTTCCTATCGTTTCCTAGGATTACTTGGGTAGAATGTTGACATACGACCCTAAGTCTAACATCACATCTTTAATATCATATCTAATGAATTGGACATATAATTGGGATTATTTTCTAGTCCATACTTTTCTCTTCCTCATAATCCGATGTACACCTCTTTCAGGAATGTATGTATTAATTGGTACAGTCTCCTCATCCCTACCCTCAACAAGAAATCAAAGGATGTCCTCAATGTCTTGGTTAAATGCTTATCCTCCAAGATCTTGGAAAATAATTTGAACCAATCAAGGACAACTTCTCCTCGTCTCGTTAGGGACTAGTATCTTCTCCCAACTTTGTCTTGCCTCTGTGGTCCTAAAAATATTTGTCTTGGGTGCTATAAAAATCCTTTGAGTTGTAGGTCTATTGTTACTTTTCAACATCTCTAATGCTTCTCAAAATAAACCCTTCTTGAAATAAACTTAGGTTCCATTGGATTGGCCTATTGATACTCATTGGTGCTTGATTCCTATCATTTTCCCTTCTCCGAGCATCTCTTTGAATAACCATGATTATAGTGGGGCTAGCACCTTTGAATACCAACCCAAGCTCACAATTAACTAGATTGGTAGTGGCCACACTTTGATTTTTGAGGGAATGGGCATTCTCATGAGATATGTCCACTTCATCACAAGTGTAGCACCGAAATATCCCAATCCTTCCACCTTCTCTCCCTCCTAAGTATCCTCCTCCTTGACCTATGCTTCCTCCTCCTTGTGGTCGAGACTTCTCTTAGATCTAAAACATTTTATTCTCCAACCTTTCTACTAAGGCATGCAAAACTTGGCGATTCTTGGTACTATGCATATTAGTCTTGCAAAATTCACAATGGACATTTACAATGACTAAGTAATACTTCTATAAATTTGAAAAATGTTGTAGAGGGTGTCCAGACCCTTCACAATTATTGAAATATTCTCTTGATTATAATCCCAGGAAAGAGCCTATTATTGTTCAATCTATAATTTCCCAAAGCCTAAAGGCAAGTAGGCTTAGATTGACGTAACATGGAGGCAGCCCTATCACTGTCACCCAAATAGGGCACCTCTTTCTCTTTAGGAGGAGGAAAACCTCACTCCAAGGGAGACGTCCCAGGACCTAGTTGGTTGAGGAAAGTGAAAAGGTAAGGCTAACCACCCCTCTCTCTAGGTCACTCAAAACATAATTAAGTCTTGTTGGATGAAGCAAAGGAGAATAAAGTGTACTTTACCCTTACCAATACAACAACAAAATTTATGGCAACTGTTGGTTGAGTGTGAGTGGGAGACATGTGTCGAGACGGGAGATGGGTGGTATATACGCCGGAGGTGACAGGCATGAGTGGAGGATACGTGTTGGGTGGTGAGAGGAATGGTATCAAGAGGAAATCTAGAAGGATTCCAGAGGGGGGGTAGGCA
>SNQJ01S0019710.1:187744-222143 GCA_010110895.2 Picea sitchensis
GGGGGGGGGGTATGAGAAAGCATGAGGGCCATTGATCTGGAGAGGTGGGCCACTACCGATGGAGATTAGATCGACAATTAGCACCTCACGACAAAACGTCCTTTATCCACCTTATGTAATATCGAAAGCCACAGGAGTTGTGGATCTATCTTGAAGGCCAGATCTTGATCGTCGATCATGTCAACATGTCGTCTTCCCGTGTCTAGAGGCCAAGGTGGACTATTTTGATTCGTTGAGTTCCCTGTGGAAGCTTACTGAGCTTCTAATAGCTTTATCGACCCTGGATTTCTCCTGCACAGATAAATCTTGGTG
The DNA here is from genome assembly GCA_010110895.2 of Picea sitchensis. Lineage (NCBI taxonomy): Eukaryota > Viridiplantae > Streptophyta > Pinopsida > Pinales > Pinaceae > Picea > Picea sitchensis. Next base: position 188,057 of record SNQJ01S0019710.1, read on the forward strand.
GACCTGCATGGTGTTCATTAGTGATGGATATGATAACAAGTGTTCGAACTCGAACTAGATATGTGATTACCTTTCAGGAAAGAAAAATTGATGGTGCAACAACACAAAAGGTGAACAGGGGCCATGAAAATGAAGGTGAAGGACATGATAAACAAGCAACAACAAAACTCAACATGATGGATGGATAGGGTAAAAAGAGAAAAGGACAGGGGTGTAGACCTAGGTACCAACATTGGATCCAACTGGGGATAGCCCATCCCTGTGAGGTACTAAGAACTGTAGATCGGTGCCTTATCCCTTGGGCTTGCATAATTTATCTTACCTTCCATCACTTACCTCTGTTCCTGTCTGCCAACCCTGTATATATGCTACTGTGCCTCAACCATGCCTTTTATTGAACTGAAACTACACCCCAGTGTCTTTATTGGGCTATGGAGTCTTATTGCCGATCAACTTAATAAACAAACTGAAAAGAATTGCTCGAATGACGAGATTTATTCAAAACATCCCTAACTAATCAAAGCAACAATCATAAGAAAGAATTTATGGTACAAGAGGGACCTTCCCTCATGCTTAAACAAAATAGTTCTTTAGGAAGTGCCCATTCACTGGGCCTCCAAAGATCTCTATATCATCTAGATTGTGCATGATAAATGTGTTGTTGTCTAGAACTTCAACCACCTTAAAAGGGCCAAACCAGAGGTTGTCAAACTTACAGTGCTTGGACTTATCATCCCTTCTGGCATACCACCTCAATACCAGGTCACCTTCTTGAGAGATATCCTTCTTGGTTTACTTGTCAAAGGTCGATTTGATCTTTCTCTGGTATGATTTAGTCCTCTGATCCAATGCTTCTCTCCTTTGCCGAACCTCTATAATCTGGAAGATTCTTCTTTGGATGTCATTGGGCTCCTCCATGTCTTCCTATAATAACTTTAAGATTGGTACACCAAGCTGAGTGGGAAAAACAATCTCTATGCCATAAACAAGTTGGAATGGTGAGGTTCCCAAAGACTTCTTGGTGCTGATTCTATCAGCCCACAAAGCATACTTAAGTTTGGAGTCCCATGCTTTCTTTTTATCACTCAACAAATTTTTGATAATCCCGATGAGAGTTTTATTGATGATTCTGCTAGACCATTCCCTTGAGGATAATAGGGTGTGGAATGTGTCAAGTAAATGTTATGACTGCCACAGAAGTCAATCATGGATTTGGACCTGAATTCTTGGGCATTGTCTGTTACAAGCTTGTTGGGGCAACCAAATATGGAAAAAATATTAGTTTCCAGGAAATTGATGATCACCTTGTTAGTGGAATTCCTGGTGTGCACAACCTCAATAGAAGTAATTGGTGGTGGTGAGGATACACTTGTGCTATCCACTGGAGGTTGGATTTATTTCTCCTATGCAGTCTATCCCCCATTGTTGGAATGGACCACCAACAATGATAGGTTTTAGGGGCAGTGATAGTAACTTCTGCTTTCCTGCAAACATTTGGCACTCATTGTAGGCCCTGATAGTAGAAAAAAAATAAGAGAAAAGGGTGGGACAATAATACCCTGCCCTTAGGATATTGAGAGTTGTGGCCTTCCAATGTTGGTGTCCTCCACATAATCCTTTGCGCATTTCTGCTGTGACTTGTTTGGCCTCATTTTCATCAAGGAATTTTAACAGGATGCCAACAGGATCTCTCCAATACAAGTTCTGGTTTGAGATGCAGAATTTGATGGCTTTCAATTTGAGAGACCTGGCCTTTGTCTTCTTCACATCTGGTGGACATTTGAAATGCTACAGAAAATAGATGATGTTTTCATACCAAGGTGAAGAGGAGTAGTTTTCAAATACCTGTAAGCTGTCTGGTCCAGGATGTATGATGGGTGCATCTGATTGGGTGAAGATTTGATGCAATTATAGCACCTTACAATTTGATTCTGATAGCAATTTGGCTAGTCTTTATCCCTTGATCAACTTGGTGGGATTTATGTGTAGGTCATACTCCAACAGTTTGAAAATCCATTTCCCCCTTTTTCCCTCACTATCTGGCTGGACCAAAATTTCTTTAACATTGCTGCTAGGAACAAAGGCTGTTATGCTAGACTGTAGCACATAAACCCTAAAGGATTTGAGGGCTTTGACCAATGCATAAGCATTCTTTTCTAATATATCATCCTTCAACTCAACGTCTATGAGAGATCTGCTGAAAAAGGCTATGGGATGTTCATGCCCTTCTTCATTTTTCTGTAGTAATACAACAACAATGGTTTCTTCTGAAGCAAAGGAAAAGATGAAGAAATCTTTGGTATAGTTAGGACTGGCTAACACAAGGGATTCAACTAAATCTTGATTGATTGTTTGGAAATATGATTTTTCCTCCAAGGACCACTTTATCACAACATATTTCTTCAACATGTTAGTAATAGGCTTCAGAATTTCAATAAAATTTGGCACAAAATGTTTTAGGAAGTTTATCTTACCAATGAAAGGTTGAACAACCTTTTTGTTTATGGGGATCTCAATCTCTTGAATGGCACAAACCCTCTTTGGATAAATTTTCATACCTCCTTCTGATATGATGTGGCCTAGGATCTTTCCTTCTAGCATGAAAAAGTGAGACTTCCTAAGGTTCAAAGAGATTCCATATCTCTTGCATTTCTTGAAAACCTGCTCCAGGTGCTGCAAATGTTCATCATCAAACTTGGAGAAAATGGTTATGTCATCCAAGTATATAACCATAAATTTGTCTTTATCCCCCACAAAATCTATGTCCATGGCCCTCTGAAAAGTGCCCCCTTCGTTTATCATCCCAAAGGGAATCTTGTCATACATGAATGTTCCCCATGGGGTGGTGAATAGTATTTTCTCTTTGTCCCTCTCACACATTGCTATCTGGTTGTAACCAGAGTATCCATCTAACAAGGAAATTCTGTGTGCACCTACCACCCTCTATAAAATGTGATCCATCTTAGGGAGGGGGTAATTATCCTTTAGAGAACACTTGTTGAGATTTCTGAAGTCAACACACAAGCGTATCTCACCATTTTTCTTCCTTACAGGTACTACATTGGCCACCTAGCTAGAGTACCTCAATGGTACAATAATCTTGGCATCCAATATTCTTTTCAACTCTTTCTCAATTATGGACATTAACATAGGATTAAATTGTTGAATCTTATACCTGAATGGCTTGGAGCCAATCTTTAGAGGGATCTTATGATGGATGATATTAGTGTCAAACATCTTCAAATCTTCATAGGACCATGCAAAAGTATCAACAAACTTTTTAATGAGATTGACATACCTCTCTTTTTGTTCTGCAACTAATGCTTTGGACAACTTGATGATCTTGGGATTCTCAATGGTCCCAATATTGCAATCTGTCACCTCTTCTTCTTGATTCTTCATGGAAGATCCTTTGTAAACATCATTATTGTCAAACAATCTCTCCAAAGGCACAAGTCCTTTTGGAATATGGTTGGTTTTCAGCTCCACAATATTATGACCAACCACTGTCTTCAATAGAGGAGATGCTTGCTAATCTTCCAATTCTATCATCTTCACCTTCTTGGCCCTTTTGATCAATTGTGATATTGGAGAATTCATCAATGGTGTGTAGAAATATCTGTAGCTCTAGATCATCACTAAATACATGCCAATGCTTTACGTTTTCTGGTATGGCTGTTCTATGTCTGATCTCCACTTGATATTTGATATTTGGGCCAATGGGAGGCCTGAAAGTGCTAGCAGCTAAGGCCAAAGAATCTTCCTTCTGATTCTGTTCTCTGTGAACAAAGGAAATGTTGAATGCTAGAAATAAGTTATCGATCAGATCCCATACCTCGTTTCTGTACTGCTTGGGCCTCTATTTCTTGGCTTGATAGATGTTCCTCACTTGATTGATGACCAACTCAGAATCACCAAAAATTGCTCGACAATCAATGGCTATGTCTTTGGCAGCCCTTAATCCCAATACCAGATCTTCATATTCATCCATATTATTAGTAGTTTCAGACTCGAGCTTATAAGAGAGGGTTGTTACTTCTTATGAAGGGTAAATGAGGAGAATATCTGCACCAGATCCTTCCTTTGATGAAGAACCATCAAAATACATCTTCCATACTCTGTTTTGTTGACTTGTTAGTGGCTGATCTTTGCATTGGCTAATTGATGTTTCAGGTTCATAATCATTTAAATGAAAGACACATGATCCAATCTCATCCTCAACAACATAGATTGGGTGATTTATTGGGTTCTGATGGTCACTGATAATGTAGGCTAACCTTACCTCTCTGTATAGCCTCCTATGTTAACCTCCAAACATAGGAATGGTGGCATAAGTGAGATCCATTTGTAATGATCCTCCAACCTTATTAGCCCAAGTTCTGGATAAGAGCATGCCAAACTTTGGGGGAATGTCTGCTACAACAATGTCCATCACTACACTCTTCATGGGTAATTGTGCTAAAGAAACCACCATATCCTTTATCAATCCCAGACATTTTACTTTCTTAGAATCAAAGGAGTTCATGTCTTGGTAAGCCTTGGTAATATCCAGACCTAGTTCTTCCATAACAAATTTGGGCATGACTTTGTGAGAGGCTCCCGAGTCCATAAGACAATTATGCAGGATCTTATCATGGACATTCAAATATATATAGAATGGAGGAGAAGCATCAATGCCATATTCAATGCGTGGGCCCACGATAATGGCTGGGTTTTCATCCTGCAGACTAATGACATCAAAATATACATTAGAAGGAGTTGGCTGCAGAACTTTCATGATAGATTTTTTGAAAGGTTCGTTCTTAATCAATTCTGTCAAAGGCATAGGGATCTTGATCTTTCTCAGCTCATGTTCTAGTATGAAAGAGGTTGTTGGCCTATCAACTTATTTTATTTTAGGGACTGCAGGTTTTGATAGGGGAAGTTGCTGAGTTTTGGATGACTTACCTTTATTTGGACTTGGCTTAGGGGGAGCTTTAGCTTGTTTGCTTTGATCAGAGGTGGTGGATTTGGGAGCCCCTTCTCTCGTCCTCAAATCATATTTCTTCTTGGGTTGACCTTGAATAACTACCTCCTCCCTTATCTGATCATCAAACTGATTTGACAATTGTGCTACCTCATATTCTTGTTGTGTTAAGTGACTGGTATAGTAGTCTGTCTCATTAAAAAACACAACAATATCATCCGCAACATCATTGTCTGCATCCATCTCCTCAATTTTATTGTTTTGGAAAGGAGGCACTACCCTTTGATCATCAACATTTCTTCTTTCTCTCTGCATTATTTGAGGGGCATCATTAGGCCTTCTGAACTTATTTTGATTTCTATTTCCAACCCCTTGGAAAGCTTTCTTTGGCTGTTTGGACTCCCATTTTAGCTTGGCTATTTCAGAAGTTAGATCTTTCAAAGTTTTAGCCATTTCCTCAAGTTTGGGATCAGATGTGGCTGATTTAGAGGAGGTAGGGGCATCCTCTCTCTATTTTTCCTTCTCTTTATCAGATCTAGTCTTCAATATGTCTGATGCCAAAATATTAGATTCAACCTCAATGGATGCTTCCTACATGGAAACCAATGTGGTTGATCTTCTCTCTCTCAGGAGGAGGGAAAACTTTGCATCGAATGCATTAGCACAAGTGATCTTGGTAGAGGCTTCAGTCGATTTAATTTCATATGATATTCTACCATACATTTTATTGAATCGCTTGGTGAAGTTTGAAATAGATTCACCATTTTTTCTCTTTATAGCCCCAAATTCAGTGATATAGTAGAGGTAATCTCTCCTATCTCCCCACTGTTTTATGAAAGCTTCATCTAGTGCCTCAATATCTGAAATGGAAGTTGGAGGAAGACCCCTGAACCATTTTCTGACTTCCCCATCCAGACTCTATACAAACAACCTCATCCATACATCAACATAATCAATGTTAAAATTATCCGCAAAGCTGTAGAAGGATACCCGATGTTCTTCAACACTTACTTCACCTTCCCCATTATATCTTGGAAAATATTTCATACAATCTGTGGTTGGGAGTGTATGTAAGCCTACAGGCAACACTAGGGGTGCATATCTGGCAACAATTATGACATCCATCCTGTTAACAACCATGGTTTGAATAATAGGAATCTGAAAATTTATGGGAGATACATGGGTGGATGCAAGACTGGATATTGAAGTGGAATCAAGAGTTGAAGATGTCTGAGGCCCTTTGGAATTATGATTCTCAGGGATATCGAATCCAAGCTGCTTGTGATGATGATTTGAAGTATTCTCTTGGTGAGCAGCTTTTCCTTTGAGGGAGGAAGTATATCTCTAAGCTACATTGGATTTTCTTAGTTTCCTTTCTGGCTCAGAGACTACTGTGTTATTCTCAGGGTTAGAATGAGCCTTCTTGGATTTTCTATTTTCATATTTGGATCTGTTGAATCCCTTTCTGGGCGCCAATATTTCTTATTTAAATTTCACTCAGTGAAGTCACTAGGTGAAATATGGCAGTCTATCAATGTCCGATCTTTGTTCACCATCAAAGGTCAGAGCTGATTAATTTTTGTTCTCCCAGGGAAATATATTTCGTTACTCCGTTCCCCAGCAATAGCACCATAAGATGTTGGTCCTAAAGTCTGCACCTGACTGCTAAAAGGGCAGAGCTAGGCCACCTATCAGTTTTAGAATAATGATTCTTTGTTTTGGTGGGTTAGTTTAGAGGGTTGGTTTTACCAATACAAGCTCAAGGTTCAGTTTGAACATGACAAGGATGAGGGTACTCCTTAGCTGATGGCACACTAATGATAAACAGTGAAAAACAAAGGGTAAAAGTAGAGGAAAACAACATACCACTCAATGAGTAGCCTGCTGCAAGAATTCTGATGCATAAAATAATATTTCAAGCATAAAACACATATCAGAATGAAATCAGTCCCACAGATTGCAAGAAAAACAAGACTTCACCAAGGCATAACTTTAATCACAGGTTGCATGTTAATAAAGACAAGTTAGGCAATAGCTGAAAAGGAAAGAAAAATACTTAGCACAAATCAAGATTGCATTCACAATAAGATACACACAGATTAGAAAACAAACACTGCCATCAATAGTGTCTTCACCAGGTAGATACTTTAATCCATATGCAAAATAAGGTCATCCAAGCTGATGTATTGATTTCTTCACCAAAAAAAAAATCCGGCCTTTACAATATCCCAAAACTAACTATTTAAATGAGTTGCAGAGGCTCTCGTCCTTAGGGGACTGAGACCTAATTCTATTTTATTGATTGTAAGACATACTGACTAATCTAACCGACATTTCATGGAGTTTAGCATGCGAACTCCACACTGGACTTAACCGGTAACAAGTGGTTCTTATCATACATAGAAGGCCACTTCTTATTTAATCTAAAAGAGTGTCGTAATGGCACTACTGGAACTGCTACTGGAAATGAGACTACATGTGCTGAATGAACTGATATTGGCAGAAAAATAATCGGAGTGGAAGAACAAAGTTCTGCGTTGAACGATGACATGCCTGCGAGATGGAGGCCACTGGAGACAACTGGTTGTATTGGCAGTTATGTGCTTGAGGAACAAGGTAGTCTTCTGAAGCGTTTTGGAACTGGTTGCATTGAACTAGAACGATCTCCATGTTCTCTGTCTTTGACAAAGATTTCAGCAGACAAGGGCATTCTGTGTCGACCTCGTCAGTTTCCATCTGTACCCGTGAATAACTTCGCTGGAATGGTTGATGGCCCAACGGTCATGGAGGGGAATGTGGAGGAAAACATCTAATGGGAAGGAAGGATGAGTGGATGCGAGGGTAGATGACATGGTAAGGTGACTTTGGGGGTGGCTGAGGGTGGTTTGGGTCCACACCTCCTTTGGGCCCGAAATCCCCTATGATCTGCCACGTAGCTTCCCTATGATACCATGGTTTCAATTTCGGCCTGCTCAAGAGTTTTTAATGCTTGAGCTTGTTGGGGCGCCGAAATGAACCCTGACCGTTGATATGGTTTGACGCGATCTACTATTTGGGGTGGAAGGATGATAGGTGGCATGTAGGGAGCAGAGCGATTGAGTGTGAGTGGGAGACATGTGTCGAGATGAGAGATGGGTGGGATATACACTAGAGGTGATAGGCGTGAGTGGATGGCAGGTGTTGGGTGGTGAGAGGAATGGTATCTGGAGGAAATTCGAAAGGATTCCGAAGGGCGGGGTAAGCGGTAAGTGGATTAGAGAGGGGGGGGGGTATGAAAACCTGAGAAGGCACCACGTTAGGTGAATCTTGCGGCGGGGAAACTGCTTTTCCTAGACCCCCCCACCGTTAAAGGTAGAAAGGTCGGGGGGTCCATGAAATATTGAGGGCCATTGATCTGGAGAGGTGGGCCACTATCGATGGATATTATCTTGGGGATTAACACCTCGTGAAAAAACATCCTTTCTGCACCTTATGTAATCTCAAAAGCCATGGGAGTTGTCGATTTGTCTTGAAGGTTGGATCTTGATTGTTGATCATGTCAACATGTCGTCTGCCCACGTCTAGAGGCCGAGGTGGACTGTTCTGATTCGTTGAGTTCCCTGTGGAAGCCAACTGAGCTTCTAATGGCTTTATTGACCCTGGTTGTCTCCTGCACAAATAAAGCTTGGTGGACCTCCATGGAGTTCATTAGTGACAAATACGATGACAAGTGTTTGAACTCAAACCATATATGTGATTACCTTTCAAGCAATAAAAACCAATGGTGCAACAACGCAAGAGGCGAACAAGGGCCATGAAAATGAAAGTGAAGGACAAGCTAAACAAGCAACAACATAGCTCTGCATGATGGATGGATAGGGTAAAAAGAGAAAAGAACAGGGGTGCAGACCTAGGTACTAACAACAACAAGAAATGATGATGAATGCTTCAAGAAGACTTCAAGTTTATAGAGATGACTGCTACCAATCAATGTATGAATCAAGTGATAAATATATAGCAACATTAATTAATTAATGACGACCGTAATAACACTCAGAAAATGCACTTGAATAAACAATATAACAAGATATTGTGAAGTTCTGAAGTGATAACACTTGTCTCATACAATTTCTAGATATATGTCAATCAAAAAATAAACTCTAATAGGTTTCCAATGATAACTGTAGCAACAACAAAATAAAGTAATGACAACAGTAGTAAATCTTCAAAAAAGTATTTAGAAAGGCAGTTTGATGCACACTTTAGTCTTGGTTGTTTGTACCTTTCCTTATACAATTTCTGGATTGATTTAAGTGGTCAAACAAGTTTGGATAGGCTGCAAAATGATGGATGTAGCAATGATTATAACAACAACAACTTAGTGGTTAGTATTCCTAGACTAGGTTAGCAAGTTAATTTAGGTTAGTAGGGTATCAAGTCGATATATCGAGTTTGAAGTTTGATGATTCTTGTCAAGAAACAAGTGTTGAAGACTAGTGCCTCTCAGGGGTAAATGGAGTCAATGTGGGTGGCTCCTTCTAAGGCTGCAAATTAATGATGATACATAGAAGTTTAAGAGGGAAAAAGTCTAGGAGGAGTAGCAACTCAAGTCCTCCTAGATTTTGACCTTAAGAGACAAAGTGTTAGGGTGTAGGCACTTCTAGACCCTCACTCCTTTCTTTCCTTATCCTTTTTATGGAGTAGAGCTTATGCAACAATAACCAAATGCAAACCTCTAGAGTGCTAGAAATTTAGGGCTCTAGGGTTTCACTAGTTACTAGATCAGTTTAGTGAAAGCTTGGGAAATAAAAAGTAAGAAAGTAGCAACTTAAGTTTCTTACTTCAATCATTAAATACACCATGCAATTTTATAATCTTGTATGCAAAAATAAAACCATACCTTAAACTATTCAATATATGGCAAAATGCAGATTCTACTTACTTGCACCAAGAATAATCATGAGTATACCAAGCAAGATCACCATAAAAATCCAAAAAATGATCCAAGTTGCACATACAAGCCTTAAACAAGAGTGGCGCCTCACAATTTCAGACAATAACCCTAATAGGGAAAACATTTCAGACCTCTTGTCTCCAAGGTCAAGTTGTGATGAAAATGAATGTCACTTTTTGCTTATTTATACAAAATTTAACCTAAAATTAATTTTAGTTCATGATTATTGGGCCGACTTGGCCTGGTTTTTACACAAATTAAATATGGACAAAATAAAATTAATTTGCATCTAAGAATCACTCCAGGGGTGATGTCATGCCCCTCTAGGGTGACGCTGATCCCAAAGTATGGAACACTAGGTAGGGGAGGTGAAAATTTGGGCCTCCAAAGGCCTGAAACCCTGTCCATATGTGCCAATGCCTCATAAATGTCATCCAAGATGACAAGACCGGTTCTAGATGACGTCTAGGGTATCCATGATGACGTCCAGGGCCCTCAAGGGATAACGTCCATGTGGGAGGGGAAAGATCCCCTGGGTCTAGGTTTGCCAAGGTGCCTCCAAAGGAAATGTCCTTCTTTTTCCTCGTGCAAGTTTTCAATCCTTGGCATGCCCCTTGGCCGGGGTCTCAACATCCATTGGTGGGATTTGATCCCTATGAAGTTTCGATCTCATCATTACCTCATGTGCACCTATCCCCTGGGAAAGGTCTTGCATCATTAACAAGTACGTCCTCTAGGATTTCATAAGTCCCAGGGATCATAGCATGTAAATCACATCCAATAATTAAATTACCCAAACATGTGCATCAAACTCCCCTTAACCCAAAAAAATTCTCAAAGACATTATGAAATTTGACAAGTCAGGTTGGAGAAGGTCTCGGGGTGTCCTATTGGGCTAACCTCTCTCAAGTTTGGGGTGTTTCCCTCGTGGGATATAGTCCAAGTCATGTAAGTGTATGAGATGGCATAGGGTAAATATTTGGGCATGGGGTGCATGTGATAATAAAGAAATGTAAAGTCTTACCTATGGGTGCATTTGTAGAGGGTGAGCTACACCTTGTCATGAATGCAATTGTTTCTTAGTCCATTCATTGCCTTTTACTCTTAGATTTATTTCTTTTTATCTTTTGCTCTTGTGCTTCAAGGAGATAGTTGAGGGCCATTTTCCTGGCTTGATGACCAGAGGTGACAATGTTATCCACAAACATTTCAAGGAAATGAGAAGGTTGACTCGTGATGAGACCCCTTTTCTATTGGCTATGCCACCAAGAACCACTACCCTGGTTTGGTGACTAGATAGGTGGTAGTGTCAAACCGCTACATGCCCATGGTCATAATAGATTGGCTCATGATTAGTCCTCCTATTCATCAACTAGTACCTGGAGTGTTTATGTTATCTTATGGGTCCTGTTTTCTTACTAAGAAGATTTTCACTGCTTTCTCGGGGATCCCTGAGTGAAGCATATCGAAGGTTTCAACATGGATTTTAACTCTTTCTAGCTACTTTTACCCTCTAGACCTTTAGCCCCTTCTTCCCACAAGGTAAGGTACAACCATTCCTAGTGTATCCAATCCATATTCCCAAACAAGGGTAGGGGAGATGGAAGGAATAAAGATGGAAAGTGGTAAGTATGGAAGGAAAAAATGATGAATTTTCACAGATCCACCCAGTAGCAACCCATCCTAAAGGAAAATCAACTTACTATGGCACCATGTCACCCTTATAGGTATGAACGAGGCAAAGACAATAATTTCCAAGCAAACTTCATGAAATGAATAAGGATTCAATACAACATGTTCAAGTGCTTCAAAAATCAGAGTGATACATACCATGATACATGGACTCATTACCTCATGGAGAAAGACTCACCGATACTTCAGGACTAGACTAGTTTGATGGATACTGCTGGTGGTGATACATGAGTTGCACTGAAGAAAAGAGGGGCTCTTTGGGGCCATGCTCAAGTCGTCTGGCTCTCAGTACTCCATGTCTAGGACCTGTGGGCCTCAAGACATGATCTCCTTAGTTATCCCTAGGCTAGGGGATAACATTTGGCTCCAACTCGGGGACATGTGCTCACCATAGAGCGCATGAGAACCTCAACATCTCTAGTATGACCCATGCCTACTAAATCTCAACAAAATAGATCAGTGATCCCTAGGGTGGCGATATCACCTCTCGTTCATAAATGATAAAATAAACAAATAAGATCATATTTAGTCTAGCATATGATTATGAGCATACATATATACATCATGAATCAATACAATATGAAAAATGCATCTACAACTATGCTAACATGATATGCAAATGGTATATACATTTGGATGCAAATGACTACCCACCTCTACTTACCTATTTGTTGAATGCTAGGTGTAATAATATAACCAGTGAAACCATCCTAGAATACCTTATAATACATGCCTCTGTGCTTCATCATAAACCAAAACAATGACAAGTCAAGCACATAAATAACATGAGTTAGAGCATGCATCATATCATAGGAAGTCGTAAAATCTAGCTCATGGAGGAGGGAGGGAGGGACAAAATTATGCCAACTTACACTTATAGGAAAGTGCTCAATCCATCTCAGAAAGGGATTGTGAAAAATCAAAGGCTCAAAATACTGACTCAAAGAGTCTGAAGATTGGCTACCTTGGACATCATCACATCCCGAGGTCTAGGAAGGGGCTAGCAAGAACCTAGAGGATGATTGACAATTTTTTAAGGGAAATATGAAAGACTGAAATAACAAACTTCTTCTTAAGGTATTCAACCTACCCTTGAATTCTAAAATAAGGCTCTGCCCTAGAGAAAACTTGGGGCAATGGACATGTTTTTCAACTGCATCCTTAGTGACATAACGAGGTAAAGTAATCGAAGGGAGATAGAAAACCTTGTCACAAGTATCCTGCTTTAGGAAAACAACATCCTTACCCTTATCAAGATTTGAGCACAACAATGGTTGATAATCTTCTTCATAGAATAAATCCAAGTGCTCAAAGGAATACTCATCAAAATCCTCAAGGTATGATCGAATATCATCAAGAGAACATAGAACTAGGTCACCCTTGGGTGCTTCGAAAACATCTATAAGTACATCATCTCCTTGTTTCCAAATGTCAAAATTAGTAGTAACCTCATATGATAGTTGTAAAGGAAACATTTGGAAACGACCCTTAATGTCGTAAATGGGATCCCCATCATACCCAATCACATCCCATTTAAGTTTCCCTACATGTATGAACTCATCAATATTATCAACCATGTCATTACCTTTATTATAACACAAAGCGATTAAAACATCCAAGGGCTCCTCTAACACTTCTTCACTTTCCAAATCACAAAACAAAGCATTTTCAAAATCTTGGAAAGGGAAACAACTTACTGTATTCATTTCTTCCTATGCAGGAGCGTCGAAGACTTGGATGACTTCATCAAATGGAAGAGAAAGCATCAATGTCTCGTCCTCATGACTTTCCCCTACATATTTAGCTTGATAATACAGAGGGTCTAGCTCATGCAAGGATTCCCTTTCTTCTTCACCCTCTGAATCATAGAATAGGGTATCATAAAAAACCTGAAAAGGAAAGTGACTAACCTCATCCTCTTATTTTTGTGCAGGAGGAATATGATTTCAGATGGCTTCATTAGAGGGAGGAGCACACATTAATACTTCACCATCATGTTTGATATCTTCAGGCTCTCGTTCTTCAACTAGGTCCTCATTATCCTCGGTAGAAGCATGAGTAGATTCTTTCTCTTCCTCATGGGATTGGTAACCTTCATTAGGATCCCTCTCCTCAACCTCTTGTTGGTCGATGAATTTTTCCCATCTTTCCTAGAATTTATTAATGAAGATCTCAAGGGAAGCTAATCTCTCCAAACTAAGAGTATATAGGGTATCTTTGGGGTCATCAACTTTGATTTATGGAGTAGAGAGGTGTTCTCCCTTGAACAAGGATATACTTGCCTCGATTTGTATAGACATGTGATAAGATTCTTGGATTGTTCTTGGCCCTTTTTCATTGAGGAGAAATCCTAATTTCGCTAAGAGTGCATTGGTATAGAGGTAAACAAGGTACTTGTATTCAAGATGATGGCTTCTAGGAATTTGTTGTAGGGAATTATCAAACCTAGTATGGAATTCCTTGATAGTATCGTTCTTAGTTTGTTTCATTTATTCAAATCTTTTTATTAGCATGTGGATATATTCTAATTTAATACCCCATTTCTCGAGAAAGGTTTCTTCTAACTGGTTCATAGATGTGATGATAACATCAGGGAGATCATCATACCATTTCCTAGAATTTCCATGAAGAGTGGCATAGAAAAGTTTCATTGCCAAATCTTCAGCATCATCACTGATAGGGTGGAGTTGAAAGAAAGCCCAAAAATTATCCGTGTGATCTTCGGACCTAAGCCATTCATTACTAGTGAATCTAGGGATCCGATTTTCATACCTCAGAGGCATTTGTTGAGGGTAACCCAAAATTTCACTCATATCCAAGGGTTTAAAATTACCCGGGTCCCATTGACAAGCCATGATTGGATTTGTTACTAGTGGAGTCACTAGATAATCCTTCTAGGGATCACCAAAGGGAAAATAGAGAATCATCCTCAGTGGAGTCGCTAAGTAAGCTTCGTGAAGTAAAGGCTTTGGGCAAAAGGCTTACCAAAAAAGTGTCATACGAGGAAAATTGACTCGATGTTCTCGACAACGACACCTAAAATGCTATCGCACAATATATACTTGCCCAAATCCTAAAGGCAAGTAGGATTAGATTGATGTAACACAAAGGTAACTCTATCACTATCACCCCAATAGGGTACCTCTTTCTCTTTAGGAGGAGGAAAACCTCACTCCAAGGGAGACGTCCCAAGACCTAGTTGGTTGAGGAAAGGGAAAAGGTAAGGCTATAACCACCCTTCTCTCTAGGTCACTCAAAATAGACTTAAGTCTTGTTGGATGAAGCAAAGGAGAGTAAAGTGTACCTGCCCCTTACCAATACAACAACAAAAGTTATGGCATCAACACGTGATGATTAATGCTTCAACAAGACTTCAAGTTTATAGAGATGACTGCTACGAATCAATGTATGAAGTAAGTGATAAATACATAGAAAAATTAATTGATTAATGACAACTGTAATAACACCCATAAAATGCACCTGAATAGACAATATAACAAGATATTGTGAAGTTTTGAAATGATAACACTTGTCTCATACAATTTCTAGATATATGTCAATCATAAAATAAACTCTAACAAGATTCCAATGATAACTGTAGCAACAACAAAATAAAGTAATGACAACAGTAGTAAAATCTTGAGAAAAGTATTTAGAAAGGAAATTTGATGCACAATTTATTCTTTGTTGATTGTACCTTTCCTTATACAGTTTCTAGATTGATTTAAGTGGTCAAACAAGTTTGGATAGGCTACAAAATGATGGTTGTAGCAGTGATTATAACAACAACAACTTAGTGGTTAGTATTCCTATACTAGGTTAGCAAGTTAGTTTAGGTTAGTAGGGTATCAGGTAGATAGATTGAGTTTGAAGTTTGATGATTCTTGTCAAGAAACAAGGGTTGAAGACTAGTTCCTCTTCGGGGTAAATAGAGTCAATGTGGGCGAGTCCTTCTAAGGCTGCAAATTAATGATGATACACACAAGTCTAAGAGGGAAAAATTCCAGGAGGAGTAGCAACTTAAGTCCTCCTACATTTTGACCTTAAGAGACAAAGTGCTAGGGTGTAGGCACTTCTAGGCCCTATATCCTTTCTCTCCTTAGCCTTTCGATGGAGTAGAACTTATGTAACAAAAACCAAATGCAAACCTATAGAGTGCTAGCAATTTAAGGATCTAGGGTTTCACTAGTTACTATATCAATTTAGTGAAAGCTTGGAAAATACAAAGTAAGAAAGTAGCAACTTAAGTTTCTTACTTCAAGCATTAAATACACCATGCAATCTCATAATCTTGTATGAGAAAATAAAACCATACCTTAAACCATTCAATAGATGAAAAAATGAAGATTCTACTTACTTGCACTAAGAATAATCATGAGTATACTATGCAAGATCACCAAAAAACTTCAAAAATTGATCCAAGTTGCACATACAAACCTTAAACAAGAGTGACACCTCAAAATTTCAGCCAATAACCCTAATAGGGCGCAAAGTTTAGACCTCTTGTCTCCAAGGACAAGTTGTGGTGAAAATGAATGTCACTTTCTGATTATTTATACAAAATTTAACCTAAAATTAATTTCAGTTCATAATTATTGGGCTGACCTAGCCAGTTTTTTACACAAACTAAATCTGAAGAAAATAAAATTAATTTGCATCTAAGAATCACTCTAGGGGTGACTTCATGCACCTCTAGGGTGACTTTGAGCACAAAGTATGGAACATTGGGTAGGGAAGGTGAAACGTTGGGCCTCCAAAGTCCTGAAACCATGCCCATATGTGCCAATTCCTTATAAATGTCGTCCAAGATGACAAGACCAGTTCTGGATGACGTCTAGGGTATCCATGATGATGTCCAGGACCCTCAAGGGATAACGCCCATGTGGGAGGGGAAATATCCCCTAGGTCTAGGTATACCAAGGTGCCTCCAAAGGCAACGTACTTCTTTTTCCCAGTGCAAGTTTTAAATCCCTGTTATGCCCCTTGGCTGGGGTCTCAACATCCATCGATGGGATTTGAGCCCTATGAAGGTCCGATCTAATCATTCCCTCATGTGCACCTATCCATTGGGAAAGGTACTGCATCAACAAAAAGTATGCCCTCCAGGGGTTCATAAGTCACATGGATCATAGCATGTAAATCACATCGAATAATTAAATTACCCAAACATGTGCATCAAACCCCCCTTAACCCAAAAAATTGCTCAAAGACATTATGCAATTTGACAAGTTAGGTTTGGAGAAGGTCTCAGGGTGTCCTATTGGGCTAACCTCTCTCAAGTTTGGGGTGTTTCCCTGGCGGGATCTAGTCCAAGTCATGTAAGTGCATGAGGTGGAATAGGGTAAATATTTGGGCATGGGGTGCATGTGATAACATGAAAATGTAAAGTCTTACCTATGGGTGCCTTTGTAGAGGGTGAGCTGCACCTTGTCATGAATGAAATTGTTTCCTATCCCATTCATTTCATTTTACTCTTAGCTTTATTTCTTTTGACATTTTTATTTTGTGCTTCAAGGAAATAGTTGAGGGCCACTATCCTGGATTGATGACCAGAGGTGACAATGTTATCCACGAACATTTCACGAAAATTAGAAGGATGGCTCGTGATGATACCCCCTTTCTCTTGTCTATGCCACCAAGAGCCACTACTTTGGCTTGGTGAGTAGATAGGTGGTAGTGTCATACCACTACATACCCATGGTCATAATAGGTCAGCTCATGATGAGACCTCCTATCCATCAACTAGTACCTTGAGTGTTTATGTTATCTTATGGGTTCCATTTTCTTACTAAGAATCTTCTCACTAGTTTCTCGAGGATCCCTGGGTGAAGCATCTCGAAGGTTTCAACATGGCTTTTAACTCTTGCTAGCTACTTTTACCCTTTGGGCCTTTAGCCCCTTCTTCCCACAAGGTATGGTACAACCCTTCCTAGTGTAGCCAATCCCAAATGACAAAACAAGGATAGGGGAGATGGAAGGAATAAATATGGAAAGTGTTAAGTATGGCGGGAAAAAACAATGATTTTTCATAGATCCATCCAATAGCAACACATCCTAAAGGAAAATCAACTTACTAGGGCACCATGTCACCCTTCCAGGTATGAACGAGGCAAAGAGCATAATTTCCAAGAAAACATCATGAAATGAAGAAGGATTCAATACAACATGTTCAAGTGATTCAAAAATCAGAGTGATATATACCAGGATACCCAGACTCATTACCTCATGGATCAAGACTCACCGCTACTTTAGGACTAGGTTGGTGTGATGAATATTGCTGCTGGTGATACATGAACTGAACTGAAGAAAAAAGGGGCCCTCTGGGGCCATGCTCAAGTTGTTTGGCTCTTGGTACTCCATGTCTAGGACCTTTGGGCCTCGAGATGTGATCTCCTTAGTTATCACTAGGCTAGGGTATAACATGGCCAACCAAAGACCCTTCTATAACTCACCCTAAATGTCTACCTGGGAAATTCTTGACTGAAGGGCCATGCACAACTCATCCTCTGACTAATGTGTACTTGTTCACATGGTATCCATCCATCTTGTAGCTAGTGATGAACCCGAAAATTGGCCTATTTTTCTTATCTTTTATGTTTATTTGCCTCCCCAAAAACCTTGGACATTGCCACTTTTAATCTTAATACCTATTGCATTGACCAATTTTGTGGCCATTAAATAATTTACTGATTAATTACTTGCAATGGCTATTTTGTCAGTATTTTATGAGTTTTTATGAAAATCTTTGATTTTTCTTGTGTGATGATGAGTAGTCATTAGTGATAGATCTACCAATGGGTTATGAATGTTGTTTTCAATGGCTATAAAGTGTTATTTATGTACAATGATTGTATAAATATTTCATTAACATTTAGTGTCTTTCACCAACATTTGTTCAAGTTATAAATTGAAAGGAGATTAGCATGCTATAAAATTTCTTCTATTGTGCAACCTTTATACACTCATTAAGTTAGAAAAGGACCTATAATACAGGTGGTAGTTGTTCATCAGAATACTAGGGCACATACATTTGACCCACTATTGCAGCGCGACCAAGAAGACAATGGGCCTATGAACATGAACTTTCAATAGTTCTCTAGCAAAAGAAAGAGGGAATATGACTATGTGATCCATAACATCCCCTCAAGTCGGCTAATCAAGGATGAATTTGGCCCTACAAACTCTCTACAACAATCCATTGACTTAGCCAACAAAAAAGGATTGTGTTGGTCAAAATCTATTTCCTTATTAGCCCATCAAATTGATAGATCTCTAGTGCAAGGAAATTAAAAATTCTTGGGGTAAGACTAGTTGTACCAAGCCTTGAAACTTCCCAGCATAAGCTTAGACTGTTTCCTTCCACTTTAAAGGAAGTAGAACTCAGTGGTTTGTGGGAATTGATGGAAACAATATCCACACTTGGGAGCAGATGAAGGAATTATTCACTAAGAAGTACAAGGAGTATTGCAAATCAAGAGATACCAAAGATGAAATCTTCTAGAAGACTCAAGGAGAAGATGAGTTCTTGGAGGACTATGTTGAGAGGTTTCACTTCGACTTTAAGAGGTCCGCCAATTTCAAAATATATGAAAAGTATCTTAAAATAGTACTTCTAACGTGAGTAAGTGGTGAATGTATACAAGCCTCAAATCTGATAGTAGGATGAGATATCTTCAAGTGATGTTATGATGAAATAAATAATACTTTCCAAAACTATTCAGGAGCTTCTATAAGAAAGAACAAGGGTTTAAGGGGAGTTGTGGCACAACACATGAGGAAAATAGTTGGATTGAACAAAATGGATATTGATAACTTGTTGGAAGAAATGAAGACATATACCATGCATTCATTATCAATGCAATTTGACAACTTACAAACCAAGAAGAAATAACATGAGGCAAAGAATGATTTCGTAGTATTCTATTCAAGATGCACTAAGAAACATGTTGATCATTATGAATGTCCATTGAATAATGTGGAAATATTAAACATTTGCAAAGAACATCACAACACAATAAAATTCCCTCAATTCTAGTTTAAAATCATTCTATGAAGAAGTTGATGAGAACTCAAAGCAAGTATGTTTAATTAACCAAAGAAGGCAATGCCTACCTTGATAATTCTCTCAAGGTATGCCTTATCAGCGTCCCCATTATCTCAATTCTTCATATAATTATCAATCAAATACTTCTAAAAATTGGTATTATCTCCCTCCTCAACATTGGCCAAACCAAATCCCAAATCCATAGCCATGGTAATATACAAACCCTCAAGGACAACAAACAACATTCTTTCCCCATCAACGAGCTCAATAAACCCAATGAACTGCTTCTTAATAGACTTGGAGACTTCAACAAGGGTGGCCACCACACCATCAACAAACATTGTTACCACCTCCTCAACAAAACAAGACAACCACCTCTTCCTTCCCAACTTGCACCAAATCCCAACATAAATAAGTTGGCTCAACTGATATGCAATATAAAGATAATCACAAAACCTACCTCTTGTGTGGATCTCGTTGACTAGAATGAGATTCAACTTCATTTAGGGAATATGGTTTCAAGATTTGTGCCACCCATCATCACTGAACCAACTAAAGTATAGAAACTACAAAATTCACCCCCATCTTGCTCAAAAGAAACCACAAAACTTTCTCCTCAGCAAGGAAAACTACAATAGAAAAATAGCCCACCTTTTCTAGAAAGATTAGAGTGAATTGGGACAACTCCTCAACTAGATTTTGTTTTTTTAGGAGAACTTAGAAATGTGCATATCAAAATTCATCTAATCCATGAAATCAAGGATGTTACTATTTATAGAAAGTTTTTTTGATAACTTTTCCTGAAGAAACCATGAAGAAAAAAAAAATATCCCCAGACAATTCATGTCATAGGTCAACTCGCTGATCTCATGCTAGGAAAGGTCCTTTCTCCCATATACTCTGATCTAGGTAGACCTATAGTGAGAAAACACACACACACACACACACAACCAAGTTGTTGATACAAAACATTTTTATTTAACCAAGTAGTTGATACAAAACATTTTGATTTAACCAAGTAGCTGATACACAACATTTTGATTGATGTAGGGGCATCCATTAATGTCATGACTAAGGAAACCATGGAGAGGATATAGCTCCAAGAGATATTGAGATAAAACCCCACTGTTCTCCAAAATGTTGACATATCCTTTGTAAATCTAGAGGGGATGTTAGAATATATTATGGTCTCCATTGACTCATGGGAGTAGCCTGTAAATTTCATGGTCTTGTAGACTAAGTATAGACTTGGAGATTATCTTTTGATCCTTGGTAGGCCTTGGCTAGAAATAGTTTATTCCTGTATTTGATATAGATCACTAAGGAACCATTCTTGGTTGATTCATAGGATGTGTATGCACTCTTTGAAGCTGCCTCTTGACTTTTACTTACAATTGAGAGCCTTGACCCTAAAGGATCTAGATGAGGATACCATGATATTAAAATTTATGTAAAACCTTTATTCCCCAAAAATCCAGATTAGGAAATGGGTTGGTAAATTTGATGAGAATGAATTTACCAATGAAATCCCATTGCAAGTTACATTCCAAATGATGAATTTACAATTGAAGGTGACTTGACTAGTACTAAATATTTTGTTGGCACCCAAAGTTTTGGGTTCAATTTTGCACGCGCGCAAAAATGGAGTTGTGCGTGCTCATTCCATAGTTTTGTGGGTGTCTAAGGAAATGCATGATGAATGACATAGAGTGTGCACTAGACTGAGTTTTTTTAGTTTCACGCCAAGCTTAAAGACTACCAAGTATGCGTTGTTTCGAGTTTTTTCAGTTGCATCGGAAAACAAGAAGATGCCCGCCAGAATCAAGAAAGGAATCATCGAGAAATATCCCCGAATTATTACTGCCAACAACATACAAAGATGTGGGACGACTAGAGAA
Organism: Picea sitchensis; assembly: GCA_010110895.2. Lineage (NCBI taxonomy): Eukaryota > Viridiplantae > Streptophyta > Pinopsida > Pinales > Pinaceae > Picea > Picea sitchensis. The sequence continues at coordinate 209,590 of SNQJ01S0019710.1, forward strand.
TAAGCTATCCAGGAAGTTAAGATTTCCTTTGATGCAGAAAGTCTACGTGGAGCATTGACATGCACCAGAAATGTGCAAAGAAATTTTTTCAGACAAACGAGTGGAGCATAGTAGAAAGGGACAACGCTTCCCAACAGAGAATGCTATAAAAGGAAGCTCTAACATCAGAAATAAAGCTAGTTTTTTTAGTGAGTTTAGTTATTTAGATGGTGAGGGTAGTGAGCCATCGAGAACATTGAGCCTTTAGTATTAAGCTCACTCTGAGCTTGTTGTATTTTTGTATTGCTTTGAATATATTTATGTGTCTAATATATGTCTAATTTTTTTATCAAGGGTGCGTGGCGCAACATGTTGTAATTATGAGGTTTTATATAGCAAAGATATGAAGTTATATGGATGTCATATGTATATGTCCTGCATGATGTATATCTCTGATGTGATGGAATGCTTCCAGTAATAAAGAGATGACAATTCTGATCCATTCTGTGTCTGTTATGTATGAGTTGAATATGTGTGTGTATTGTCTTAACTCTTAGTCCTAATGGTTTATGAGACATGAGCTGCATGGATGCCAATAGAAATGACTTTTCATGTGTTTACGCCTTCATACTTGTTAGAATACCTTATGGCCTCTGTGATCCTCTCTGCATCTCGGGTGAGACCTTCCTCGACCTTGATCTAGGATTGATATGCTGGTGCTTTTAGGTTTTTGTTGGACATCTTTGGACGAACCCTAGCTCTAAAAATACCCAACGTTAAGAAGGATGGTACGCGCACAAGCATGGAATGAAAGCTCCCAACAAATGGTTCCATTGCTGGGACCTGAAGTCTTGTTGAGATTGATGAAGGTGTTGGAATATTCACTAATATTGAGATGGGGGGGGGGTGAATCAATATTAGACACTTTTTACCATTTTTAATTACAACATGTAAACCTTAATTTATCAACAATTTATCACTTATGATTTCATTCAATATATCATAACCAAAGATACACAGTACACACGAATTTTACGTGGAAACCCAAATGGGAGAAAAACACAAAACACTTTTAATATATATCTTGAATATTACATACATGGAAGCACTAACTTCCAAGGTTTACTAACACGAACTGGAAGGAGGAACAAACCCCCTAATTTACAGGCACCAACCTGAAGGAAGATCCAACTCCTTGATTTAACAACACTGACTGGAAGGAGGCACCAACCCCCTAGTTTTATGAGCACCAACTGAAAGGAAGCTGCAACTCCCTTGCTAGCACCAACCTGCTATCTGAAGACACCAATATTCCCGTGCACCACCTAACCATCCTTTAAATATACATAAGAGAATAATCTTGTGATAGTTACTACCACTAATATTGATACATCATCATCATCAAAACTAGTTCATCCCCAATAACCACATAAAGCTTATGCCAAGATCTCCAAGAATATCCCTCAAATCATATGGCCAAAATCACCAATATATGCCTCAAGAATGTACCAAAACCTCCAAGATGTGCCTCAAAGAAATACAGAAAAACATACCTTTCATCATGTGAAAAATCTAGTGCATGAGATCTCAGATCATCAAACCTTTCAACATCAAGAAAAGAGCATCTTCTTCAAATAATTTCTCAACTTCACGGGATTGGACTGAGAAATGAGCAGGGCCTCATGTGACGAGTCTTGGAAAACTAGTGGGGTCCTCGCAGGACACCTTATACTTGACCTAAGGGGGTCACCTCAGATAGGGTTTCCCGAAAACCCTTCTCACATCTACAGCTCCAAGAACTCCCTTCTTTTCACAACTCCGTTACTTCACTTGCGTTAATAGATCACACACTCCTTGATGAAAATGAGAGGCTCTTGATGTGTTTTTATATCCTTCCAAGTACCTCCTTTAATTGTATTTAGGGACGACCTATAGCTTCTTGTTTGCAACCATTTTTTATCCTTTACTTGATTTTGGGGCTGACTTATAACTTCTTGTTTGCAATCATTTAGGGACAAATTTTACATGATCATCTTTAAGAGCATATCTCCTTAACTGTGAGGAACCTCGTGGTGTGCCACCTACCTTTTGAAATAGATTGACAAGGAATTTAAATCCATGGAGGTTTTGCATGCATTTGTAATGTCCTTCATACTCTTTTTCTTAAATCAACTTTGAGCTTCATGACCACACCTTTGTGGCTTCCTAACCATATTTTCAAGGCTTCTTGACCATACATTATAACTTATTTTCTTAAAAACTAGGGATTATTGTAGGATTCTTCAAAGTTTCTTCTCGTGAGGGCCATGCTTAGAGATATGCTACAAGGGGACCACTTTGGAGACTCCTTCAAATAAACCCATCACTTCTAGGGGCTTCGAGACTTGCTTTATGGATTATTTTAGGGTTGACATCAATGACAACCAATTTTCCAACATAAGGAAGAAAAAAATGAGTTGGCATCCTTATAAGGAGGATATTCAAGATTGGTTAGAAGCGAAATAAGATGAGTTCTCCCTGTGAGAGACTCAAGGATTGAAGGTGAATGTGAAGTAATGTAAAGACATGTATCTTTACTTGGATATTCATGAGATTTTCTTTGCGGAATTTACTTTCCTATTGCATGACTGGATAAAGAGGAAAGCTGCTATCAATTCTTTGGTGTGGCCATTGGAGCTAGTGGTTTGGGATCAATCAAGTCTTGAAGAACTGAAAGCGTTGGACAATAAGTGGACTTAGGCTATTGATTTCTGGTTCTCTCAAGTAAAATAAGGCTACATTATTGAATTCGCTATGGAATACACCGATTATTTCAGTGAGGCAGAAAGAAAGTTTGTAGAAGGACTAAGAAGGCGAATGCTGGAATAAATTTCGCTTTGGATAAAAATGATGTTCATGGAGAAGGGGATGATGTGCTTGGAGCCTAATCGAATGGCTGATTAAACTCCCTTAGTGGATGGGGGTTTCTGTAAAGATGGGGGAAAGTTATAAAAGAGAGAGAATGGGTCCGACGAGGAGGATATAGATATTGTCAAGATGAGGTGAGGTATGGAATGGGCCCAGAAGAGAAGAGGAGAAAAAGAGTCGAAAGGTATGTAAGAAGAGTTAAGGTAAGACAAAGAGCGAAAGAGAAAGGTGGAAAATAATTATCTAGGGGTGCAAGATGAGGGGTCCGATCTAAGGTGAAGAGAAAATAAACCGCACCAAGTGGTAGTGCATGAGTGTATGCTGTGCCAGGGTGGAGCACATACAAGAATAGGCCTACAAAAGGTGTGGCATAGATGAGATGGTGTCCAATAGGCATACCAGTAGTGATACTCGTACAGATCTAGGTGGAAAAGTCCTCACCCCTTGGCTTCTACAGAGAGTCACAACCTTAGAAGAAGATGAAGCACAGAGCAGTGTGTTGAGCACTCAACACACCCTAAAATATTTTGCGAAATTTCTTCTTTTTGGGTACCACTTATAATTTTTTCAATTAGAGTCAATATTGTGGGATGGATGAATTTATATGTTGTTGTTGAGTCTTGTTATCGATTATTCTTTTTTGGTTTGAAGTTATTAACGTATTGATCTTTTTTAGTAGCATGGCATGAAAGGCCTAAAATGTACACGACTTGAAACTTTTTCAGCGATTGTTGATCCACAAATTCTGGTCTCTAAGAAAGTTATATAACATCGTCGATACATTGTCGGCTTCAACGAACTTCGAGGGTCGAAATCGTGAAACATTGACTGTCACAAATCACCGATCGCCCATCGCCGATACATCATTGACGTTAGAGGGATAATATGATGTAGCCAAGGATATATGACTAAAGAAAGTCACTGATGCCAAAAAATGTTTCTCACGAAGAGGTTAAAATCAATAGGCCACGTGTCTTTGCCACATAAATAGTCCGGACGATTCAGTCTCTTCCCCCCATCATCTCTTGAGGTTCCCCATGTCATATCTATACTTCCATGTCATCATTTCCATGTCAGCACTGTATGTCGGTTTTAATCGGCGTCGAAACTTTTGCCTAAAGGTATCAATGAAACAATGGCCAAGGAAAACTGCCGATGACGATTCACTCATTTACTATCGACTGACTGATAGGTCACCATACGCCAGTTTTTTTTTTTTTTTTTTCATCGAACCTTCAACAATGCTGGCCGATCTGTGCTGTTGTTTCATTCAAAATACCTTTCTTTTTTACCAATTCCGATCATACTAGTTTCTTGTGAACACGAAAAGGCCTAGTGATTTGATGGGAACCCCTAGTTGAGGTAAGACAAAATTCTGCGTTTTGATAGACAAATTAATTTTTTGTGCAACCTACACCATGATCCTGCGTGCCGGGAAACCATTGGAATTTGAATTCATCGATGAACTACAAAAATCCGCTCCTGTTCCGCCAGCCTGCATTGTATTTAATCTTAAGCATGGTGGAGATTCTGTAATAGATTGCACAGATCACATTTACACTCCCAAATTTAAGATTTTATGCGACATGGTAAGTATTCTTTTTGTTTAAATTTACAAGGTCATGCCCAATCATGGTATTTTGTTCGCAATCACTTACCTCCCGAAGTAGACGAAGAAGCGAGAGCAAGCACCAAGGAGGTTACAACCCACTCTCTGACTTTGATTAATAGTAAAACTAGGTTAATATTTTGTGAGGAAGTGGTAAGCATTGTATTTATCAGTTCTACACCTACGTTTGCATCAATAACACTTGTCATGGTTGGCTGGCAACTTACTGTAATTTTATTTTTATGTAGGAAAATTCCTCCAAGAAATCCAACAACTAGGAACTCACCTAGAACTCCCAAAAATAAGGAAGTAGAGGTCGACGAAGGATCTACACCGGGCACTGCAAGAGAACTTGATTTTGTCTCAAAGATGAAATTGGTTATCCGCACATCCACCGAAAAGGAATTTCCCAAACTATGGCGTTCAATGACACAGAGACAAGCACTGGATTTAAAATGGTGCTTCCACATTGGGGAGACTTGTATAAAAAAAATAGTTAGGAGGATTACCCGGAGTTCACACCCCACAACAACCCGAACATCAGAATATTGGATGATCAAGTGTTCCCGAACATTAGGAGATCATATCTGCACAATTTGGCTTGTCGGACCCCATTTCTGCCCTACATCGAGATTTTAGGATGGATAATTGACCACACAGATACAATGAAATTCACGATCAACAATGCGGAGGGTGAAGGTGCTGGTGTTTTCCTTCCAATTTAGGTACAAAAGTATTATAAACTCAGGGACCCAGAGGAGAGGTTAAACACATATTTTATGGTTAAAGTTATGAGTATCATGACACCAATAGGTTAGTAGCCTCACTGTGGAGATAAGACAAAAAATTCACAAACATAAACACTAGCTGGTATAACACAATAAATCTTAGAGAGCCCTACATGTATTTAATGGCTTTGATTTGCAGACTATATGGAGAAAAGGATTGCTCAAAATTTTAAGAGGCTTGGATGCCCTTGGCGTATACCATGGTGATTTCCGGGAGTAGTTTCAATCGGGGGGCCATTATCTCCAATAAGCTAAGTATCGATATCCTATAGGCCCAGACACCGAAAGAAGGATAAGTTCCAATCTTTTACATGGCGTCCTACCTGTTGGACGTAATCTACACAACAAATGTTTTTGCAGGTATGAATTTATCTGGCATATTGTCGAATTGCCTATCCATGTTTATTTTCGTATCTTATGGGAGAATAGGTACAAATTATTGTATGCCGTGATATGTGATGTGTTCATGGCCAGGGTATACTTCATTATCTTTAGAAAGGAATTCCCTAGGATTTCAGCGGCAACAAAGAGGATGATAGATAAAGTTGGCCACTGGTACTTTGAAGAGATAAGCACCTATATCAGGATGTTTGGAGCTACTGGTGCACCCCACCTACTCCCCGTTCATGTCCCAGACCGTATCATATGGGGGGAGATTTGTTACCATACCATTTTACAAGGTTATAATGCTTCACTGGTAAAGGATAATAAGAGAGATTTCATTCCCTATGGTTTCCGGATAAGATTTTATATGGTAAAAGACACTGCGCAAGCGTAACAAGAAGGGTTAAATAAACTTGAGTATTGGTTCCCCACATGCCACTTTCATAAGCATGATCTGAAAGGTTTAGTTACCCAACACCCATCGCAGGTATCCTCCTATTGGCCGTATGCTTATGATAGTTTTGAAGATAAAATATTTACAGAGGGTGCCCAGGACTGGGAGGAGGTGCTCCATAGAAGGGCTAACCCCAATATGACCAGATTCAAAGTGATGACCATCGATGATCAGGTTGAAAAAATAGAACAGACAACTCAATAAGCCCTCAAGGTAAGAGAAGAAGATAGAACAATAGAAGTAATAGAGGCACAGAGGAGGGGGTTACTGTTACTAGAAGAAGCCGAAAGAGCCATAAAAATATTTGAAGAAGACCCCCCACTTAATCCTTTGATGGGACCATTGAGGATTACCCTGGTTAGTGAAATCCATCCCGAGGAAGAGACAACTGACTCATAGGAAATTCCTCCAAAGGAGACCGCCAACCAACAAAACCCCAACCCCATGTCGTCATAGGTAGGATCACCGGTGACCACTACGGTCAATGAAGGTCAGCAAGAGAATCAAGCGAGACATGTATGCCTACTTTCGTCATAGATTTAATCACCATATATGATGATGAGGAAGGTTCAAAAGGTTCATGCATAACCCTGGTACCAATTACACAAGAAGAGGAGCCAGGGAAAACATTATCTCCAACTTTCGATTTTTTGATCCCAAATCCAGAGGAAGGAGACCATGGGGAAAGGAACACTCTGGACAATGAACATCTCAATCAACTGGAAACAAAACCTCAAAATGACAAATCCAAGAATGACTTGGGTGCTGGTGAACAAGAAGAATAAATGTAACAACCATAAATCAACATCTCAATAACCGAACCCCCAACTAATGTCGATCCTTTTCCTACTTCACCATCTAAGACCAAGACTCCACTAGGCGATGAGGACTAGTAGGAGGCCAAGTCACCAAAACATATAGAAGTTTCCCCTGCCAAGGAACTAAGGGAACCTGCCATAGAACATCTCTATATGACATGAATCCTAGGAAGTACTCTGTCCAAGGGAGATCAACATATTCCTGAACTAGTAGATGAAATTGCCAATATACAGGAAATTTCTTAAGACAGGAAAATGAAAGTTGTAATGAGAAGAACTACTAAGAAAAGGAGGCTCTCGCTTGATAGCACACTTCTCATAACCACAAAAGAAACACTGTTTGAAACAAAAAATGCTAAGATGACTAAGCTAATCAGAGCAGGTATGGCTATAACCGATGCTACTTTGGAAAGGGAAATAAGGGATGAAAGGGAGGTATCCACCATGAACAAAGAACTAGATAATCTGTGACATCAAGCATAATATTACCAGAATTTGACACAGGTAGTGATACTCTTGAAGAGTGATTTTCGAGAAATGTATGCACAATTCACTAAAGAAAGACATCTCTTCACCGCTCGCATAGCTGATTTCCAAGAAGATGCCCTCATGGGGTTGACAACCTCTAAAGACATGCAATGATGGTATGAAAAGGCACATCAAGACTTAGAATGGATATACTACATAAACGAAGTGAAAAAATGCCAATATTAAGAAGAGCATGACATCCGAGTGCTAATGGATAGCAACATCGCTTGAATAAGGAAGGCAACTGAACTCTAGGTAAGCATGGTGCAAGAACCTTAGCAGAAAATGCAGGAAATATGGGGAGAGTGTTAGAAAAGTTGGGAGAAAATCAATCGGGAAATGAGGAACATTGACCTACCAGAGTTTGGTCCACCGGAGGATTTCTCTGATTTGCATGACATAGTTAAACGACATGAAGAGAAAGACCTTGCATGGGAAGCAGAGATTTCAAAGATTTCAAGCATGATCCCAGGTCAAGTGAAGAAGTCCATGGAACCCTCGATTAAAGCTCTTGCATTCCCACAATGCTTAAGTGTCAAGCTAATCAAGTATAAGGAACATGAAATAGAGATAAAGGAGGTCCTCTTCACTTCGATGGATCAGTGTAGGTTCCCATATACAAATACATGTGAATATATCTTCATCAAGTGGTTAGAGTACGAGAAGAACAATCCACTTCAGTAAAACCGCTAGATGATCAAAAGAGAAGCAAAAGAGAACAAATAGATAGAATTCGCCACATGGTGTTTTCTTAACTTAGAACACAACTGTAGTAGATATTTTTAGTTTAGTTATTTTTATAAATAAGGACATCGACCTTGGATACAGGGTCGATGGTTTTGGAGAAAAATACTTTTTTTGAAATTTTGTAAGAGAACTATTTATGTGCAAGTTAATTTAATTAAGAAGTTCTGTTTAGAACCACATGCACTTCTATCATCTAAGGCATGGATGTCATTGGACCGAGGGGGGATTATCTCTATCTTCAGATTCAATATTTGTGGCTGTATTAAGTAAGAGTTGTTGTATCTGTTATTTAAATTTATCTTATAATGCTCCAACAATTCTTTTTATTCTAGTTGATGAATACAAATCGATTGTGTTAACCTGTGATTGATAATAGAGCATTGGAAATTACTTTTCTTGCGCTAACTTCTTGTCACATATATATTTTCTTTCTGTAACTGTTATCTCAGACAATGTTGAATGTCTACTAATCAAAATGGTACTAATGATAATTTGAAGTAGTTTATATCTTCTTCGTCTACATGCTAAGGTATAAAGGTTATCCTGCAACCTAGCCTTCCCCCAACACATAGTTAGCTACCCTCTGTCATCTAGTTTAAATATTTATCTTTCTTTTTGTTATAAATGTTAGAAAATAACCAAAAAGAGAACCACATATCCTGAGGAAAGGATGAACAAAAAAGACATATCTGTCAATCACGATTAAAACCCATCGATAATCCTAGTCAGGTCACAAATCTAGAGAACTTTACCACTCAGTAAATTCTTGCGAGTCTAATTGGGCCTCTCAAACGGGTTTGGTTCCTGTTGTTGAGTTAAAAGGATATTGGACCCCTAAACATAATTGGCACTAGAAGGAGGGCCTGAATGAATGCATGGCTAAAAATATTTTTGACAAAATATTCCGCATATCCTATAGATTCATAACAACCCACATACATAGAGTACTCCTGGTACAAGTAACTCACCTCAAAATGAAGAGTAAGAATACCAATACCCTGAAATACCTTACACTCTTCCCCAAAAAGAGTTGAATAAGTTCAGAAGAATCACTAGAGCTTATGCCCGACAGATCATAGCATTACCTTTAGCTCCTTTAATTCCTCGAAGAAAACAAATAAGAAGACCAGTTGTTGACACCCCTGACCAGGTATTCATTCACACAGTAGAATATCTGACAGATTTTTCTCACGGAGATTGAACAACCCCTTAATCTAATACCCGAAACACTAGCTAGTAATTACTCTGAACATGATGATTTTGAATTTGAAGAGGAAGGGTATAACTCGGATCACTCAGGTTCCGAATCAGAAGACATGGAGGATAATAATGATAAAAATGGAGAAAGGGGGGATCAAACTCAAGATAAGAAACCATGGTTTGCAAGATATTCTTTGGAAATTCCAATACGGATTCATAACCTACCCATACATCTAGAAAAATTACTTCCTAAATTTGACCCTGAAACATCCGGATTGCCTGAGGGCCATATTAAGAAGTTCATATTAGCTATAAGGTTGATGATGTGCAACACAAAGATGTAGTGTGTATAATTTTTCCTTACACCTTTGAAAATTTATCCTCAACTTGGTATTTCAACCTACCAGTTGGTTCCATAACTAGTTGGACAAAGTTTCAAAAGGATTTCTTGGACAAATTTGCTGAAGAAACCACCACAGGAGCTTTAATGGCTGAAATTTTTTCCGCCACTATGAGTCCTAAATAAAAGGTTAAATATTTCAACCAAAGGTTCACCACCATTTTGAACAAATTCCAACCCAAGGATAAACCTACCCAGAAGTTGCAAATTGAAGTATACATTAATGCTCTCCCAACTTCTATTTCCATGTTTGTAAAAAGGGTTGCCAAACGTACCCTAGCCGAATATTTTGAAGAAGCTAAGACAATTGAATTCCAAATGAAAGGATTCAAAGAAGGTTAGATCTCACTAATTAAAAAGGAATCCCGAGTTATATCTAAGAGAGGACTTTTGTTAACAGGACCCCTAGGAAAACAAATAGAACAAGGCCTTGAAAAGGAGGGAGGGGACTTGGAAAACCTGCAGCGGATGATAAAAAAACTCTCCAACGAGATTGTAGACATGAAAAGAAGTGATGGAGAAGGAAATCAAAATCAAAGACCGTATAAACCCCTTTTTAAAATAAATCCACCCTTCAAAGCTATAGAACCTTCCCCAACTAACCTAAACATCGACTTAGGGAACATAGCATTTGAATCTTTCTGCACATATCACCAATAAAACCATTCATAAAGGGACTTCCCTCAATGGTTGCATGCTATGAATCTAATGGATAATCTATTCCTAGATGAATTATCTCTAACTGAACAACCCACTAGTTAGGAAATAAATGCCATCGATCAAGAAAGTCAAGAGCCACCGGAAGAGACAACCATGATGTTATGGGATTCCAACTACCTGATGCCTTTCAAAAACGCCGTTGAAGTGAAGAGACCTCTTGCTAAAGTTCTAGTTATACAGACGTGGGGTAGAAGTCAACCTGTTCAAAGTGATCCCACCACTACTCAGTTATCTAGAGGGAAACCATAGACTGATCACCCCAAACCTCTATTTTCTTCCCAAAGTAACCCCACAAACATACACACCCGGGAAGCTCCTAAACTAGACTACAATGTGGTAGAAGACTTGAAGAAGATGAAGGCTAATGTGTCTATCATGGGCATGTGTAGGATCCCTCAACAAAAATATTTTCTGTTACAGTCCTTGAAATCAATAGATACCCCTATGACAAGCACTGATCAAAGAGAAGTCTCATCTCCCACAGATTTAAAAAATAAGCCAAGTGTGAATGCTTATTCTTTAGACAAAAAAGGAAGGCCTTTTGTTCCTCCTTTCATCTTAACGTTTGAAGTTTTCAACAAAAATACACATAATTTCCTAGTCGATTCAGGGGCATCTTCAAATGTCATTCCATTGTCAATTTGCAAGAAATTGAATGCAACCCCACTCAAAAGTAATAAACACGTTATACAACTGGATAGGACTCAGGTAAAGGTCATTGGGGAACTGAAATATGTCATGATTAGAATTGCTACACACTCCAAATTTGTCCAAGTAATTGACATAATCATGGTAGACATCCCAGAGGCTTATGGAATGCGACTTAGCCAAGATTGGTCTGAGAAATTAAATGGATAATTTAGTACTGGCTGGGCTCACCTCTGGTTGCCATTAAAAGGACATCCAAACATGATCATGATCAACAGAGAAATATACATCAAACATCCTGTCACTGATTTAGAGACCCCAAATGAACCCTCATCAACAGAGTTCCCTATGTTAGGAAACTACTCCCGTGATTCTGATTTCGGTAATTTCTCCCCCCCACATATTTGACATACCTTTCGCACAAAAATCCGAAATGATTTTTCAAATAGACTTACTAGCGGCCTTAGAAGAGAGTATCCTCTGTCAAGATGATCCAACATAAGTAGCCGACAAGGAGGTTGAAATTGAAAAAATAGCTAGACATGAAGATGTTAGATATTCCCCTCCACAAATTTGGACGCTATACTTTGATGGGTCTAAATCGCAAGAGGGGTTGGGAGTAGGATGTATCCTCATTGACCCAAAAGGGAAAAAAAACTTCTTATCCTGCAAATTAGAATTTGAATGCACTAATAAAACTGCTGAATATGAAGCTCTAGTCCAGGGACTAAAGAAAGCCATCAACTAAAATATCAAAGAGTTGAAAGTTTTTGGAGACTTTGAAATTATCGTTAGACAAGTGAAAAATACTATCCATTGAAATTCACCTCACTTAAGAAATTACCATCAAGAAGTGCACAGACTAATAGACAATTTTGAGGCCTTCAACATTATCGTTGTTCTCGGGATGCAAAATACCCTTGATGATTCTCTAGACACAACGGCCTCATGGCTATCTCCTTTAGAAGACTATGAAGCCTCAAGGTTCTCAATCAAACTACTCTACAAACCGTAGGTGCCTAACAACATTTCGAATTGGAAAGTTTTTGAAGGGGATGGATAGATTGTAGATTTCCTGACTAATCAGGAGAATTTCAAGGATTTGGCCATTGATGATGAAATATTACAAGAACTACTCATATAATCAAATCTATATGAGCAGAAGAGAGAAACATATCACTCTCACGACAATCCAAAGTTTCACACGATACCAAACGAAGTGGCCAATCTAGAGAACCTTTTTTACCTAAAGGAAAGATTTAGAGGGCCAAGGAATGCAAAAAAAGGGAGCTCATGCCCTATATACGAAACTATAAACCTAGGCACCCTCGAGAATCCCAAGAATGTCAAGCTAGGCAAGACAGTGTCCAAA
>SNQJ01S0019710.1:223601-256144 GCA_010110895.2 Picea sitchensis
AAGAGTCTTGGTATGGAAACTTGTCTTATCTCTTGCATCATGGAACTTGTCCGAAAAACTTAAAACCTAGAGAAAGGAGAGCCCTTAGGTTAAAATACGCTCAATATCACCTCATAAATTCAGTGCTTTTCCATGTAAACTATGATGGAGTACTCCTTATATGTCTTGAACATGATGATGCAGAAAATGTACTCAAAGAACTCCATGATGGCCCATCGGGTGGACATTTTGTAGGAGAAACCACGATTCACAAAGTATTAAGGGCTGTTTATTATTGGCCCACTTTCTTCAGGGATGCTCATGCATATTCCAGGAAATGTAAAGCTTTTCAAGTGAGCGCCGATAGGGAAAAGAGAGCATCCTTTCCACTCCATCCGCTGACCATATCCAGACCTTTTGAGCAATGGGAAATATACATCATAGGAGAAATTACTCCCAATTATTCGAAACAACATAAGTATATATTGATTGCGACATATTATTTCACAAGGTGGACAAAGGCTATCCCTCTCACACACATTAATGAAAAGGTAGTGATCCAATTTTTAGAACAACAACTAATAACAAGGTTGGGTATGCCCTCCATCCTCATTTTTGACAATGCTGCCTACTTTTCTTCTATGCACTTGATAGAATTCGGCCTTGATAAGGGGATCATAAGATATTATGCAAACTATTATCTGCAAGGGAATGGGGTAGCAGAGTCAACTAATAAAAACTTGGTGAGAATTTTAAAAAAGACAGTTGTTGAAAATAAGAGAAATTGACATAATTTACTTCATAATGCCCTGTGGGCCGATAGAGTAACACCTAAAGAAGCCATAGGAAACTCTCTATACTTTCTGGTGTTTGGGAATGAATCCATTCTTCCAAATGGTTTGTACCTCCCATCTTTATAGCTTTCACAGGCATCAAGAGGTCAGCCCTCATCCACTGTACAACAAAGGATTGATACCCTTCTTAGGTTGGATGAAGAAAGATAAAAGGATAAATTTAAGTTCATCGCTCATCAGCAGGTAGTTAGAAGATGGTTCGACAAACATAAGGCCAGAGAATTTTTTTTCAAAGTAGAAGACCTAGTCTTGAAGTGGGATAAAGCAAACGAGTCCAAAGGAAAACACTCAAAGTTCCAAAATATATGTCTCAGACCTTTTCAGGTGGCCGAGAAGATCGAGGTAGGTACATACCGGTTGCAAAATTTGAGGGGAGAATCCGACACCCTCCCGGTGAATGGCCAAGTATTAAAACAATACTTGTCTTAATCTATAAAAAACAAATGTGTATTTTAATGCTTTGTTCGAGTTTCTGTTTATTTTAGCATACATTTTGATTAGGATGAGTGTGTTGGTTTAGGGAAGACAGACTGCGAACTCCTTTTTATTTTCTTTTAAATTTATGTTTTGTAAAAGCAATGGTTGATTTTAATAAATACAGTAAAAAAAACTCTACTCCTGACCTACACTTAATGAAAAATAAAAGACATTGGACAAGTACAATCTTCCAAAAAATCATATTTGTCTTTGTAAGCATACTACCTGGGGAAGAAATGAAATATCTGCCTAGTGTCCTGGTAACGCTAAATCGAAAGATGGCTAGATGGAAAGAATCAGATGTACCTATGGAAAGAGCCAGGAAAGGCCCCACCTTAATACTTTCACCTTGTCAAAAAATATATATCCTCCTCTCTGAATCACTCTTGGTATTTCCACCACAATAAAATGATCTATATGAAAAAGAGTGTAAAGTCTGAGAGGGTATGCAGATAACTCTGCTAGGGCTATGGATGCTCATTGACAACGAAGCAAGGTCTGTGATGTTGGGGTGACTTCGTCGGGGCTATGGATGCTCACTGGAAACATAGCAACACCATAAGAAAATGAATGATAGCTAAAACGACCTCACACCAATGGATACCCTACCCGACTCTTGTCTAGAAAGGGCATGGATTGAGATTAAAAGGAAAGGGGGTAGAAAAGATAATCCCCATAGGGAGATCCATATTTACGAACCTGGGAAATTGTGTACACATTGATAGAAAAGGTTATGTTGAAAAGGAATAGAGTAAATCCAGAGGGTTCCTCAATCAATTTGCATAGGCTTAGCACGAGGGAAGGAGTAGAGATTCTATTTTCGCCTAGAGAATCGCCATCTGTTGAGCACTCAACACACCCTAAAATATTTTGTGAAATTTATTTCTTTTTGGGTACCACTTATCTTTTTTTGAATCAGAGTCAATATTGTGGGATGGATGAATTTACATGTTGTTATTGAGTCTTATTATCGGTTATACTTTTTTGGTTTGAAGTTATTAACGAATTGATTTTTTTTAGTAACATGGCATGAAAGGCCTAAAATGTACACGGCTTGAAACTTTTTCAACGATCGTTGATCAAAAAATTATGTTCTATAACACAATTCTTTAACATCGTCGATACATCATCGTTGTCGGCAAACTCCGAGGTTCGAAATCGTGAAACATTCACTGTCACAAATCATTGATCGTCGATACATCGTCGGCATCGGCGAGATAAGATGTTGTAGCCATGGATATATGACTAGATAAAGTCACCGATGCCGAAAAACGTTTCTCACGAAGAGGTCAAAATCAATAAGCCACATGTATTTGCCGCGTAAATAGTCCTGATGATTTAGTCTCTTCCCCCCGTCGTCTCTTGAGGTTCCCTGTGTCATATTTGTACTTCCATGTCAACATTTCCAAGTCAGTGTTGTACGCCGATTTTAATCGGCATCAGAACGTTTTCCTAAAAGTATCAACAAAACAATGTCCGAGGAAAATTGTCGACGTCGATTCACTCATTTAATATTGGCATACTGATAGGTCACCAAACTCCGGGTTTTTTTTTCATCGAACCTTCGACAATCCTGGCCAATCTATGATGTTGTTTCATTAAAATTACCTTTCTTTTTTCCAGACGCCGATCATACTAGTTTCTTGTGAACACGAAAAGGCCTCGTGATTTGATGGGAACCCCTAGTTGAGGTAAGACATAATTCTGTGTTTTGATAGATGCATTAATTTTTAGCGCAACCTACACCACGATCCTGTACGCCGGGAAACCGCTGGAATTTGAATTCATTGATGAAATATGAAAACCCTCTCCTGTGCCGCCAACCTACGTTGCATTTAATCCTAAGCATGGTGGAGATTCTGTAATAGATTGCATAGATCACATTTACAGTCCCAAATTTAAGATTTGATGCGACAAGGTAAGTATTCTTTCTGTTTAAATTTACAAGGTCATACACAAACATGGTATTTTGTTCACAAATCACTTACCTCCCTAAGAAGATGTAGAAGCGAGAGAAAGCACCAAGGAGGTTACAACCCACTCTCTGACTTTTATTACCAGTAAAACTAGGTTAATCTCTTGCGAGGAAGAGGTAAGCATTGTCTTTATCAGTTCTACACTTACATTTGCATCAATAACACTTGTCATGGTTGGCTGGAAGCTTACTATAATTTTATTTTTATGCAGGAAAATGACTCCAAGAAAGCCAACGACCAAGCACTCACCTAGAATGCCCAAAAAGAAGGAAGCAAAGGTCGATGAAGAATCTACACCGGGTGATGCAAGAGAACTTGATTTTGTCTCAAAGACAGAATCAATTATCTGCACATCCACCAAAAAGGAATTTTTCCAACCTCCAATGTTTGGCGACACAGAGACAAGCATTGCATATAAAATGGTGCTCCCGCATTGGGGAGACTTGTATAACAAAATCAGTCAGGAGGATTACCCAAAGTTCACACCCCACAACAACCAAGACGTCAAAATATTGGATGATCAAGTGTTCCCAAACATCAGGAGATCATATCTGCACATGGTGGATTATCAGACCCTAGTTTTTCCCTGCATCGATATTTTTAGGTTGGATAATTGACCATGCAGATACAGTGAAATGAACGATGAACAATGCATAGGGCGGATGCATTGGTGTTTTCCTTCCAGTTGAGTTACAAAATTATTATAAACTCAGGGACCCAAAGGAGAGGTTAAACATAGATTTCATGGTTACATTTTATGAGTATCATGACACCAACAGGGTACTAGCCTCATGGTGGAGAGAAGACAAAAAATTCACAAACATAAACACTGGCTGGTATAACACAGTAAATATCAGAGATCCCTACATGTATTTAATGGCTTTGATTTGCTGACTATACGGAGAAAAGGATTTCTCAAAATTTTCAGAGGATTGGATGCCCTTGGCGTATACCGTGGCGATTTTCGAGAGTAGTTTCAATTGGGGAGCCATTATCTACAAGCAACTAAATATCAATCTCCTACAGGCCCAGACATTGAAAGAAGGAGAATTTCCAATCTTTTACATGGTGTCCTACCTCATGGACGTAATCTGCACAAGAAATGTTTTCGCAGGTATGAATTTAAGCTCGCATATTTCTGAATTTCTTGTACATGTTTATTTCAGTATCTTATGGGAGAATAGGTACAAAAGATCATATGACATGATATGTGATGGGTTCATAGCCATGGTAAACTTCATTATCTTTAGAAAGGAATGTCCTAGGATTTTGGCAGAAGCAAATAAGTTGATAGCTAAAGTTGGCCACTGGTACTTCGAAGAGACAAGCACCTATATCAGGGTGTTTGGAGCTACTGGTGCACTACACCTACTCCCAGTTCATGTCCCAAACCATTTTACAAGGTTATAATGCTTCCTTGGTAAAGGATAAGAAGAGATATTTCATTCCCTATGGTTTTCACATAGGATTTTATATGGTCAAAGACACTGCGGAAGTGAAACAAGAAGGGTTAAATAAACTTGAGTATCGGTTCCCCATAGGCCACTTTCACAAGAATGATCCAAAAGGTTTAGTTCCCCAACACGCGTCGCAGGTATCCTCCTATTGGTCGTATGCTCATGATAGTTTTGAAGATGAAATATTTACAGAGGGTGCTCAGGATTGGGAGGAGGTGCTCCATAGAAGGGCTAACCTCAATATGAACAAATTCAAAGTGATGACCATCGATGAGAAGGTTGAAACAATAAAACAGACAACTCAAGAATCCCTCAGGGTAAGAGAAGAAAACATAGTAGTATAAGCAACATAGGCACAGAGGAGGGGGTTACTGTTACTAGAAGAAGATGAAAGAGCC
The DNA here is from genome assembly GCA_010110895.2 of Picea sitchensis. Lineage (NCBI taxonomy): Eukaryota > Viridiplantae > Streptophyta > Pinopsida > Pinales > Pinaceae > Picea > Picea sitchensis. The sequence goes on from SNQJ01S0019710.1 coordinate 228,743, forward strand.
ATACAAAGATTTGAAGAATACCCCCCACTTAATCCTTTGATGGGACCCTTGAGGATTACCCTGACCGATGCAAGCCATCTTGAGGAAGAGATAAATGACTCACATGCAATTCCCCCAGAGGAGATTTCCAACCAACAAAACCCCAACCCCATGTTGCCACATGCAGGATCGTTGATGACCATTATGGATCAACGAAGGTCAACAAGAGCATCAAGAGGGACATGTATGCTTACTTTTCCCATAGATTTAATCACCATAAATGACGACGAGGAAGGTTTAGAAGCTTCACTCATAACCCCGATACCAATTACACAAGAGGATGAGACAGGGGAAACATCTACTCCAGCTTCCGATGTTTTGATAAAAAATCTAGAGGAAGACGACCATGGGGCAAGGAACACTCTGGACACTGAACATCTCGATCAACTAGAAACACAACCTCATAATGACAACTCTAAGAATGACTTGGGTGCTGGTGATCGAGAATAAGAAATGTAGCAGCCAAAAATCAACATCTCAATGACCAAACCCCTAGCTAATGCCGATCCTTTGCCTACTTCCCCATCTAGGACCAATATCCACCAGCCAATGAGATCCAACAAGAGGCCAAGTCACCGGAACATACCAAAGTTTTGCCTGCCAAGGAACTAAGGGAACCTGCCATGGAAGATCTCTATATGGTAGGAAGCCTAGGCAGTACTCTGTCCTGGGGAGATCAACAGATTCCTAAACCGATAGATGAAATTGCCGATATACAAGCAATTTCTTATGACACGAAAAGGAAAGTTGTAATGAGAAGAATTATTAAGAAAAGGAGGCTCACGCTCGATAGCACACTTCTCATAACCATAGAAGAAACGTTGTTTGACACATAAAATGATAAGATGACTGAGCTAATAGGAGCAGGTATGGGTATAAAAAATGCTACTTTGGACAGGGAAAGAAGGGATGAAAGGGAGGTAGCCTCCACGAAGAAAGAACTAGACCATCTGTGACATCAATAAGAATATTACCAGAATTCAACATAGGCAGTGGTACTCTTGAAGAGTGATTTTCGAGAAATGTATGCACAATTCACTAGAGAAAGAGATCTCTTCACCTCTCGCATAGCTGATTTCCAAGAAGATACCCTCATGGGGCTGGTAACCTATAAATACATACAACGATGGTATGAAAAGGCACATCATGCCTCAGAACAGATAGACTACATCAATGAAGTGAAGAAAGGTTGAGATTCAGAAGAGCATGGAATTCGAGTGCTGATGGATAGCAACATCGCCCAAATAAGGAAGGCAACATAACACTGGGTAACCATGGTTCATGAACCTCAGCAAAAAATGAAGGAAAGATGGGGAGAGTGTGAGAAAAGTTGGGAAAAAATTAATCGAGAAATGAGGAACATTGACCTACCAGAGTTTGGTCCACTAAAGGATTTCTCCAATTTGCATGAGATAGTTAAACAATATGAAGAGCAAGACCTTTCATGGGAAGAAGAGATTTTGAAGATTTCAACCATGATCTCGGGTCAAGTGAAGAAGTTCATGGAACCCCTTACTAAAGCTCTTGCAATCCTACAATGCTTAAGTGTCAAGCTAATCAATTATAAGGAACAAGCAATAGAGATAAAGGAGGTCCTCCCCACTCCGATGGATCAAAATAAGTTCCCATATGCAAATACATGCAAAGATCTCTTCATCAAGTGGTCAGAGCACGAGAAGGAAAATCGACTTCAGTAAAATCGCTAGATGATCAAAAGAGAACAAATAGATAGAATCTGCCACGTGACATTTTCTTAACTTAGAAAACAACTATAGTAGCTATTTTTAGTTTAGTTATTTTTATAAATAAGGACATCGACCTTGGATACAGGGTCGATGGTTTTGGAGAAAAATACTTTTTTTTTTTTCTGAAATTTTCTAAGAGAACTATTTCTATGCAAGTTATTTTAATTAAGAAGTTTTGTTTAGAACCAAATACACTTCTATCATCTAAGGTGTGAACATGATTGGACCAAGGGGGGATTATCTTTGTCTTCAGATTCAATATTTGCTGCTGTATTGAGTAAGAGTTGATGTTTTGGAGAAAAATACTTTTTTTCTGAAATTTTGTAAGAGAACTATTTCTGTGCAAGTTATTTTAATTAAGAAGTTTTGTTTAGAACCAAAGACACTTCTATCATCTAAAGCGTGAACGTGATTGGACCAAGGGGGGATTATCTCTGTCTTTAGATTCAATATTTGCTGTTGTATTGAGTAAGAGTTGATGTATATGTTATTTAAAGTTATCTTATAATGCTGCAACAATTCTTTTTATTCTAGTTGATGAATAGAAATCGATTGTGTTAACCTACAATTGATAATAAAGCATTGCAAATTACTTTTCTTGCGCTAACTTCTTGTCACATATATGTTTTCTTTCTATAAATGTTATCTCAGAAAATGTTTAATGTCTACTAATCAAAATGGTACTAATGCTAATTTGAAGTAGTTTAGATCTTCTTCGTCTGCATGCTAAGGTATAAAGGTTATCTTGCAACCCAACCTTCCCCCAACACATAGTTAGATACCCTCTATCATCTAGTTTAAAGATTTATGTTTATTTTTGTTATAAATGTTAGAAAATAACCAAAAAGAGAACCACATAGCCTGAGGAAAGGATGAACATAAAATACATATGTGTCAATCACGATTAAAGCCCATCGATAATCCTAGCCAGGTCACGAATCTGGAGAACCTTACCACTCAATAAACACTTACGAGTCTAATTGGGCCTCTCAAGCGGGTTTGGTTCTTACTGTTGAGTTAAAAGGATCTTGGACCCCTAAACACCGTGGTGTGCTGATAATAAGAGAGGATGAAGCAAAAAGCAGTGGTGCGCTGATAAGAAGAGAGGATGGCACACAGAGTAGCAATGTGCTATTTGGAGAGAGCTATTATGCACAAGGTGGTAGCATGCAGATTGGACTGGGAGATGAAGCACAGATTTGTGGTGTGCAGATCAACCCAGAAGAAGGAGTGCACATTTGTGGTGCGCAATTAGGATAAGAAGGTAGAGCACAGAGTGTTGGTGTGCCAGAATAAAAGGAAGATTGAGGCTCCCCTAGTGGTGAGGATGAAAAATTAAAAGTAATAGATGGTCTTGCATGGTTGCAAGTAGAAAACTCTCTAGGTCACCTTGCGAGAAGTTTCCGAAGAAGATGGAATTGCCTCCCCTTTGTACCACCCCCCATTGTGCATTTTTAATCAAGAAGAAAACACAACAGATAGTGAAAAGATGAGAGTATAAGAAAGAGGAGAAGAAGAGAGAAGTGGCAAGATGAGTGAGGAAGAAGGTGAAGTCAACAATACTTTACCCAAAGCATTTGTGTTGTGGAAAAGTCCAACCAATATCAGTCAGAGAAGAGGAACTAGCTGAAGTTTGAAGATTGCGAATCAAGATAATACACTGAGGTTGCTCGTGTTTCATGGAACGTGTAAGGTCGATGCAGAGCAACACTGGTTTACTTATGAAACCATATTGTCTATAAAGAAAATTATAGAAGAAGAAAATACAATTGCGCAACTAGAGACCACATTCAAAGATAAATCCCTTACGTGGTACATGAAATACAAGGCTACTGCGCCAACAAGACAGGCAAGGTCCCTGACCAAGAATAAGAAGGATCTACTTAAGGAGTTTCATAAGCCTAAGCCAGAATCCCAATGCATTGAAAAAATCAAGGAGATCAAATAGAAAGAAGGAGAAATCATCTGGGACTACGACCAATGGTTTAAAATCTTTTTAGATAGGTTGATGTTCAAAATCTAGGATGTGCAACATTGAGAATGGTTCATTGTGTGGTTACTACCCCATATCCGAGTCTTGCTCACCTAGTAAAAGGTGACAACTCAAGAAGAGGAAGTCAAAATAGCGATGCGCTTCGAAGCTACACCTGGTGCTGTAGATAAGGCTATCCAACTTACACAGATTCTTCAAGAGAGTTTTTTTGAGCATGAGTGTCAGTTGTTGGAGTTCATGCAAAACCTCAAACACATGGTGCCATCTGTCGCCAAGATCATTCCATAAAGAAACTAGTTGAAGGATAAGCCAAATAATAGTGGCGGGGGCCTGTTGGCACCTAAAGTTTTGGGTTCATTTTTGCGCGCGTGCATAAACAGAGTTGTGTGCACTCATTCCATAGTTTTGCACATTCTTAAGTAAATGCACAAGGAATGACATAAAGTGCGTACCAGACCAAGTTTTTTCAGTTGCACACCATGCTTAAAGATTACCAAATACACTCTAGTTTGAGTTTTGTTAGTTGCGTCGAGAAACAAGAAGATGCCCACCTGAATCAAGAAATGAATCATTGGGAAATATCCTCGAATGATTATTTCCACCAACATATGAAGATGTGGGACAACCAGTGAACGAGTTGGCCAGTCAGTTAAGATTGCCTTTGATGCAAGAAGTCTACATGGAGTGCTAGTAGGCACCAGAAGCATGCGAGGCAGTTTTATTAGACAAACGAGTGGAGCATAATAGAAAGAGACAATGTTCCCCATAAGAGAAAGCTATAAAAGGAAGATCTAACATTAGAAATAGAGCTAGTTGTTTTTAGTGAGTTTAGTGAGTTAGCTCGTGAGGATAGTGAGACATTGAGAACATCGAGCCTTCCATATCGAGCTTACTCTAAGCCTGTTATATTGTTGTAATGCTTGGAATATAATTATGTGTCTAATATATATCTAAGTTTTGAGAAAGGGCACATGGCGCAACATGTTGCAATTCTAAGGTTTTATATAGAAAATATATGAATTTCTATGGTTGTCATATGTATATGTCCTGCATGATGTATATCTATGATGTGATGGAATGCTTCCAATAATAAAGAGATGGCAGTTCTGATCCATTTTGTGTCTATTATGTATGAGTTGAATATGTGTGTGTATCATTTTAACTCTTAGTCTTAATGGTTTATCATACATGAGTTGCATTGATGCCAATCACAATTAATTGTCGTGTGTTTAAGCCTTCATCCCTGTCACAATACCTTATGGTATTTGTGATCCTCTCTACATCTTGGGTGAGACCTTCCTTGGCCTTGGCCGAGAATTGATATGCCGATGCTTTGGGGTTTTTGTTGGACAACTCTGGGCGAACCCTGGGTCTAAAACTCCCCAACATTAAGGACGTGACATGCACAATTGTGGACCGAAAGTGCCCAACATATTTAGAAGATATTTTCATTGATAACTTATGAAACCCATTGACTACTTTAGTATAAATCTTTCCAAGAAAATCCTTATACATTAAAAACCAATTAAGCTCTTTTCAATAGAAAGAATTGGTGAATCAATTTGAAATCATAGCCCTTATTTTTCTTGGGAGTACCAAGATATCAAGGGAATTGACCCCAACATTTGCAGACATCACATTATATCACCAACAACTCTAACCTAATCCAGAATCCTTAATGTTTAACAAATCCTACCCTCAAAGGTGTTGAAAAATAGAGTTGCAAAAACTATTGGATGCTGTTTTCATTTATTCTATTTCAGATAGTGAGTAGGTCTTCCCACTGGTCATTGTCTCATAAAAGGGGGAAACAGTGAGTGTGTGCGGACGATTGGGAGCTCAAAAAGGTTTCTTAGAATGATCACTTCCTCTTGCCTTTTATTGATCGACTATTGGATGCTTTACTTGAGAAAACAACCTTTCCTTCCTTGATGGTTTTAGTGGCTATGAAAAAATCCAAATTTATTTTGAGGACAATGATAAGACAACATTTACCTATCCTTAGGTTGCCTTTTCCTATAGGGTTCTACCTTTTGTCTTATGTAGTTCCCCTGCTACATTTCAAATAATTGTTTTCAACATCTTTTCAGACTTAGACCATGACTATGTGGAAGTCTACATGGACTACTTCGAAGTATATGGTGATTCTTATGAAGAAGGATTAGCTAATTTGGAAAGTGATTTGCACCATTGTTAATATATGAATCTACCTCTTAGCCATGAAAAATGTTTTATGCTAATGATAGAGGGAATAACGTTATGCCATCACATCTCAACTTTAGGAATTAAAATTAACCATGCCAATTTTTTTGTTATACAAAATTTACCTACCCCACCATTGAGGCCGAAATTGTAATGTTTTGATCACAAGAATTCTACTTCGTAAGGATAAGAGAGGTAAGGCACGAATGATACCCAGAATTCAAAGCCTTAAGAACAATAATACAAACTTCGTATTCATGAAGCCTTACCATACAAGTTTTTACTCAAAAGTTTTGATATATATATATATATATATATATATATATATTCAAAATAAAGTGGAATAAAACATATATGTGTACACTATAAAGATTTATAAAGAATGGAATAAAAGCATAATACTTTAAATATAAATGTAAAAAATAGAGAAGTTTCAAATATATATATATATATATAAACAGTAAATACAAACTCAACAATGAAATAAATGCAATAACCCTTTTATCGATTGACCCATATATCAGTTTTGGAAATAATAATTTCTTCAAGTTCCTCCAAGAACTTGGACTAAAGAAAACTTTGGAAGCCCTAAATGTAAAGAAAATCATATAAGGAAAACCAAGTGCATCAGAAAAATAATATGATTTGACTTGGACCACTTCAAGGAGTGTGATGCACACGGTTTACAATTTTCATAATGTACCACTGAAACAAATTTAGAACTTCTAAAAAGAGAAAAAAATGCAGAGAATTAAACAACCTAAAAAGAGAAGACCAAATCAATCTCACTTTTCCATTCTCTGCCACTTTTCAAGAAATCCCTGCTATCAACAACATTATTAAGCCCACAAAAATCTAAGTATGGATGTGCAAAATAATAAAGTGTAGAAAAATCTCAAATCTCTAGCATACCTCTCTCCATATGAATCCCCCTTGCATTGATCTCTCCTCCTTTCGTATTCTCTTCCAATAGTTTTTTGGTTTCAACCATTTTATTTTACTTCATAAATATTTACAGAAAATGAAGGAGAAAGTAGAATCGATGAAATTTTAATTAGTAAAGTAACTATGGGATTATATTTGCAACTTTGTGTAAGATAGGTAGGGATATCACTTTAGTCATAAATGAGATAAAACTTATGTCTCACATCATATATATGTACCCTTGTAACTCCACTCATTGTTTTAGGACAACATGCATAAAATAATATGCACACCTTGACAATAAAATGCACGAACAACCATCAATATATATCAACATCATTTCCTTGTCCTTCCATATATCAAAACAAACTTAAGATATAACATTTGATCTTCATAAATATCATAGGAATCATACCTTTTAGTCAAAATTTTTAATGTATGATCTAGTCAAAATCAAGTGCATACCATCAATATGATCATAATAAAAATAAAAACATCAAGACTAAGACAATTCTGGGTGCATGTACAAATGTGAAATCTCCCTCCTTCTATCTCCTTCTATATTCTTAGTGTATGCTTCTGAGTGAGCAAAAACATACTGTGAAGACTCGGTGATAGAGGATTTGACCAGAGGTTGTTTTCCCTTTCATCAGCTGGTAGCTTTAGTGAGGAATACTTGATATCAATGGGTTGTTGATATCGAGCAAATGAATTGGAAGAGGTAGAAATAAGGCAATGATTGGAACAATGGTTCCTTATGAATTCTTGGCCAATTGGCAATCTTAGAGGTGTAAAATTTCAGACCCCACCCAGTTTCAAGTCTCGCTGATTTTTATCAGTGTTTAATGCCCAAAACCCTGTTTTATGACAGCCATAAATACTCAGCATGTAAACAATGTTTCAGAACTAAAACATGAGGATTATTAACATCATTTAATGCAGAAATAAAATATATCAGCACCACCACATTCATAAAATTAAATGCACAGATATTTTTGGTCAAACTTGACCCTAGAAAAACCCACAAGGGGAAAGCGAGTGAGAGATGGATTTTTATTATTTTCAGAGCTCTAAGAAAATATCTTTAACAACAATCATAAATTTTAGAAATTTAAATACAAACTTATCTCGAAAACCGTGCTAAGCTTCCACTTAAAAATCTGAGCCAAACTCCTTGAAATTCATGCCACAATTTCCTGTACATATGCACATGTCAACTCCTTGATTTTTGTTCCTCTTCTTGCTATACAAATGCCTCGAAATTTGTGCCAAATGTTGCAACAAAAAGTTTTGTGCAATAAATGTTGTATGATCGCTTAGGAAATTTTGCCAATCACCCAGAAAACACGCACATAATTCCTCCTCGATTTATGTGCAGTAAAAACAACAGTACAACCTCTAAAATCCATATGATATGACCTCCTTAACTATGATGTACCTTTCCTCAATTTTGTGCCAATGTTAAGCTATACGACCTTCTCAAAATCCATACAGTATGACCTGCATTAATGTTGTATCTTTACTCCTCGATTTGCATGCCCAAGGTTGCCTTGGAATGCGTGCCCAAAAAATATCTTGCTCAAGTCTTCTCGACTTCTCTCCCTTCTCATGCTCTCTCAAAAAATGCTTCAACAACCCCCAAGGTGTGCGCCCTCCTTACCCTAATCAACTCAATGAGGAGAAGGTGAAAGGTCATCTCATCCAATGGTTCCGATTAGACGAGATGAATGGTGGAGATTAAATCACTTAATTCACCCACTTTACCTAAGTTCAAAGTCATTTTTAATTTACATATCATAAATTAAATGAATAGGGTCCACTTTAGGCAGTTTCTCACCCCTTAGGCACCTAGGTGATGAGAAACACTTGCCTAAGTAATTTTTAATTATTTTAACACTCCCTCTTACCAAGGAAAGTGTTACTCACAACTCCAATCTTGTCCTTGAAGAATACAGACTTTCCTTTGCCCAAGGATTTGGTGAGTATGTCCACAACTTGCTCATCAATAGATATGTACTATAGCTCAACTGCTCCTCTCTGAACATAATCCTGGATTAAGTGATATCAAATCTCAATGTGCTTATACTGGTCGTGAAAAAATGGATTCTTAGAGAGTTTATACAACTATGATTATCACAATAAATCATAGTAGGTCTCAATTGCACACCAAATAATCCCACCAACAACTTGCGAAGCCAAAGGGCCTCACAATTGGCCTGACTGGAAGCCATATAATCAACCTCTGCAGAACTCAAAGCCACTAACTTTTTCTTCCGATTGAACCAAGACACCACTGATGAGCCCAATTTGAAACAACATCTAGAAGTACTCTTCCTATCACTGATACATCATGCCCAATATGAATCTGTATAGCCCACCAATCGAAATCCATCCCTTCTCAAATAGTCCATAACATAATCCACTATACCACAAAGATACTTGAGCACATGTTTTTCTACCACCCAATGCACTCTCCGAGGCTCCACCATGAACCGACTAAGAGTGTTGACAAAAAAACAAATATCTGGTCCGGTGTTGACCAAATACATCAATGAACCGATGAACTGATGATATAAAGTGGAATCAACCAACTGTGAGTCAGAAGCATGAAGCTTCTTCCAGTTAGTAATCATGGGTGTGGTCATGGGCCTACAATCCTCCATCTGGAATCTCCTCAGAATGTCACAAGCATACTTCCCATGTCCCAGGAAGATGTGTTCAGGTTCCTGCCAAACCTCCAATCCAAAAAAACAATGCATCAATCCAATATATGTCATCTTGAACTCTGAAGCAAGGGTCTCCTTGTAGCTAGTAATGAGTCTCTCAGCCCTTGTAATGAAAACATAATCAACATATAGCAAGAGTATGAGAGGATCCTCTCCAACCACAATGAAGTACATGTTTGGATCCGCCTCACTCTTCTCAAATCGCAACTACTGCAAGTAGGCATCAATCCTAGAATACCAAGCTCTGGGAGCTTGTTTCAACCCATACAATGCCTTCTTTAGTCTACACACATGAGACTATCTCCCATGCACCTAAAATCCCAATGGATGCTCAATGTACACCTCCTCCTGTATAGACCATTCAGAAATGCGGTCTTCACATCCATTTGATGGATCTTCCAACCCATCTCTGCTGCAATAGAGATCATTGCCCTGATCGATGTATATCTAGAAACCAGAGTGAAGGTCTCATCATAGTCAACTCCCTTAACCTATGAGAACCCCCAAGCCACAAAACGAGCTTTGTACTTCTCAATGCTGCCATCTGCAACATACTTGAGTTTGTAGAGCCATCTAGAAGTCACCACTGACTTCCCCTCAGGTCTAGGAACAATATCCCAAACATCATTCTTCATGATGGAACTATACTTTTTGTTGGCATAGGGGCAGACCCAAGGTTGAACTCTAACAAGGCACCAACAATCCCTAACTACTGGCCCTTTCAACAACACTTGCGAAGTAGATGAAGTCTCACCCGAAGTAGCAATAGGGGGTTGCAGGACACAAGTCTCTACAACCAGAGGAAATGCAAAGTGATTCCAAATACAATGCAAAACAATCTAGATATTCTTTACCACTCTTATGATTGCTTCACGAAGTTATATCTCTGATCTAACACAACAATGCAATAACAATATAACAGATAACAAATAACGCATCATCAATCACAAAGACAATAAGATATTCATGGTTCACCCTCTCCCTAAGGCTATGTCCACGAAACTGTGTTTCTTGATTTATTAGATGAAAACATATAGTTCTATCTATGCAATTAGCTTCATATCTTCTCTCTTTCTCTTCCCTCCCTGCGCACCCAGCTACAGGGTTGATCTTCACACCCAACTGAAGATCCAGAATACATGCTCAATATTGATCTCAACAACAATAATCAACAATGAACATCATACGAACAATTGAGCAAGAATGAACCCTCCCATGTCTTCTAGAACTTTATTTATACATTACATGACTCTCAGTCAACTGTAGACCGAATTCTAGGTGTTAAAACCCTAGATCCAAAACCCTAGGTGCCAAAACCCTAGGTCTACTTGACCTGCATTTTCAGGGCTTCGCCGGCCTATCCTTCCTCCTTTTCCGCGAGGTGTTCCAAAGTATTCATTGGTGTCTTCTTCTGCTTGTTGAGTTGTCCATGATCCCTCTTCTTTGATGCTTTATCTTCCTCGATCTTATCTTCCAACGACTTGCTTTTCCTTTACTTCTCTCCTTCTTTACCCACTTCGACCCTTTCTTGGTTTATGTGCCTTCCGCATAGTTCACACTTCGCCTTTCTTCCTTCATCTTCGCTTACTTACATAACCAAGGGCCAAAAATCCCCCAACACTAACATGTGACTCATCCCGAGTCACTGTAAGATTGAGCCTTCTATATTACTTCGACTGCAGACTACATGTAGTATCCTGTGCTTTCTGCTCTGACCCTCCCCATCTTGTGCATACTGTCTTTTCTGTGTCTAGTACCCAGTTTCAACTGCACCTAGTACCTTGGTACCTAGACCCTTTTTATTTTGATTTTACTGAGAACTGCGAGGCAATTGGTTGTCACAGTACAACTTCAACCAGCTCCCGTTCACTCAACTATCCTTCCATTCTCCATTAAGTGTCTTCAACTGCGCAACTCCATCTTCTGTAACATAGGCAACTTCAAATGGCCTAAGCCAATGTGTCCTAAACTTCCCTGGATGCTTCATGAACTTGCTGTCATATAACAATACCAAATATCCTTGCTTAAATGCTTTCCTCTTGATATGTCTGTCATGGTAAGCCTTGTCTCGTTCTTTTTGTACCTGCTGATGAAATCCTACAATAAATATATCTTCCTCTAGTTCGATCAACTGTGCAAGACTGCCTTGAACATCGCCTGTTTCATCCATACCTATAAATGCTACAATTCTTAAACTAGAAACCAAATATTCCATAGGTACCACTGCTTCCAAGCCATATACTAACTTAAAGGGAGTCTGCGTAGTTAACTTTTTGCAAGTAGTTCTATAAGCCCATAATACTGCTTGAATTCTTAAATCCCAATCATCTCTATTAACGCTGCAGATCATGGTCAGCGCTGTCTCCAAGATCTTATTGAAAGATTCGAATGTGCCATTCACCTGTGGGTGGTATGGTTTGCTCTTTTGATGGTGAACTTCGAACTTATGAGTCAAGGCTTCAATAGTTTGGTTGATGAAGTGTGTTCCTTGATCACTCATGAGGATATTTGGGCATCCAAATCTGGTTATAATATCCTCAAAGATGAACTGCGCAGCTGTAGCTGCACTACAGTCCTTAAATGCTCTTGCTTCTACCCATCTGGTCAAATACTTTGTAGTAATGATGATGTATCGAGCTCCTGTGCGCTTTCCTGGTGGGTTAATACGTCCCACAAAGTCAATGGCCCATTTTTCAAATACTTGTAATGTTAATTGCGGTGATGAAGGCATCTCATCCCTTCTGGAAGCCTTTCCTACTCTTTCACATACATTGCAGGCTCTGTAGTATTCTTTAGCATCCTTGTGTAAAGTAGGCCACCAGAGGCCAGCTCTGAGAACCTTTTGTGTTGTTGCTTTCCCTGCATAGTGTCCTCCTGCGATGCCTTCACGTGCTTCCGCTAGAATCAATGGTCTTTCTTCCTCCATAACGCATCTCCTCAAGATCTCATATGGTCCCATCTTATATAACTGTCCAACTATAAGTTGAAAGTCAACAACGCAAACGACCAAATCTTTCTTCTTCTGTATGATTGTGTACTGAACTATCTTGACCAAGTGATCATTGACTTTTCTGATGGGCAACAATTGTGCATCTAGAAGTGTATCCTCCAGACTAGTAGGTTCCTCTCCATGTTCCAACTTGGATAAGTGATCAGGTCCTTTATTCATTCTTCATGGCTTAACCACAATTTCAAAGTCATACTCCTAGAATAATARTAGCCATCTACATATTCTTCCCCCCCAACATTGGCTTGTTGACTAAGTACTTCAATGCAGAATGATCAGTGAACAACTTTAAATGTCCTCCCAACAAATARTGTCTAAATTTCTGCATGCATATACCATAGCCAAGCCTTCTCTTCCAGTCGTAGTATAGTTCCTTTCAGCTGTAGAAAGATTCCTCCTAGAAAAGGCTATGGGGTGGTAAATGTATCATGCTCCTGGCTGTGCTAAGACTGCTCCTAATGCAATGGACAAAGCATCGACATGAACATTGAACTCCTTATCCCAATCTGGAAAGACCAATATAGGTGCAGTAACCATGTTTTCCTTTAGTGTGTCGAAGATCTGCTGGCATTGTTCTATCCATTGGAACTTACCATCTTTATTTAATATCTTCTCCATAGGTGTTGTTATCTGTGCATAGCCCTTGATAAAATTTCTATAGTATCAAGTGTGCCCCAATGCAATGCACACCTATCTAACTGAAGTAGGGGGAGGTATATCAACAATGATAGCAATCTTGGAAGGATCTACCAACAACCCCTGCTTACACACGATATGCCCTAGCAACGGTGCAAAAGGTGAGAAAAAAATACACTTTTTCAGATTCAGGGCAATCTGACATTGCCTGCACTTATCTAACATTAATCTCAAGCATTCAATATGATTCTTCATTAGGCTAAAATAAGTCCAATCATCAAAGTATGCTTCCAAGAATTTGTGTAAAAAGTCCTTAAATGCTTCGACCACCACCCTGGAAAAGATGGCTGGTGCATTCTTCAAGCCAAAAGGCATTACAATGTACTGAAAAGAACCCCATTTTGTTGCAAATGTGGTCTTATGTCTGTCCTCCTTAGAAATTCTGATCTAGTGATAGTCTGAAAATCTATCTGTGAATGAGTAGACCTCCTGTCCTCCTATAATATCTAGAACTTCATCAGTAATTGGTGTAGGAAATGGATCATGTTGGCATGCATCATTCAGTTTCCTTAAATCTACACAAATTTCGATTTCTCTTGACTTCTTGTATTGGACCACCATAGGGATGATCCATTCAGATTATTCAACTGGTTCTATGATTCCTGCTTCCAACATTCTATCCAATTCAATCTTAACTTTCTGCTTATATTTGGGATTCAGTTTGTAGGGTCTTTGCTTGATGGGTCTTGCATTTGGTCTCAGAGGGATCTTCATTTCTCCCATGGGCCCTTTAATGCCCTTCATGTCTATGAACTTGGTTGGAAACAAGTCCTGATACTCATGCAATAGTTCTGTGATCTTATCAATAGTAGCATCATCCCAATAATTTCCAACATTTTCCAACTTAGGTGTTTTCTCTGTTCCAATATTAACCTTCTTAATTTTAATGGGTTGCCCAATAAAAGGTAATTCAAGCCCTGGACCTTCTATGTCCCTCTGTCCTTCAGTTTCTGCGATGTTTACATTCCTAGGATCATCATATTCATCAACATTAATATTATAACAACTCTATAATCTCTGAAGAGGTGCAGTCCATTCATCCTCTTCTTGCTCAAAAGGGAGGTTAGGTGCCTCCTCAAAGACCTTTTGTCTTACAATTTGTAAATCCTGGTCTACTGTGGGGTATTAACTCTCACATAAAAACGTAGCTATAAAGTTATGAGTCATTCCATACTAGTCTGTAGTGATGAGGTGTAGTTCTGCTTGAAGATACCAGTTGATAGGTGTAGTATCCAATGTGTTAATGAACTTATGTACCCACTGTTCTTGAGGGATGTTGCTCCAGGCTTCCTCACAACTTCACACATGGTCTTTAGGGAAACTATGACCTGTGTATCAAACTTTGCATCCCTCAGCTTGGTCTGAGAAGTGCACTGTCAGTAAGGTGCGAAATTGTACGCACTCTGCGATGTTATTCTTGTGTGTTCCCCACCATCTAGTTGGTGTTGCTTTCAATGCTTCGTCCAGTGCCAACATCCTCTATTGTACTGGTATAATTTCTTCAAATTCAGCTAGAAATGTCTCTAAATGATTTAGGCCATCAAATGTAGGGAGATTACTTACTTCTGTGCCAATCTAGAGAACTTATCTGTTCAATCTGCCACATCTCCACGTAGAGACTTCATACATTCTATTCTTCCAGTTTTCCAATGCTTCCTTTGAATCTGATGAACATGCACTTTCACTTTGCCAGCTTAGATTTCCATTTGTTGTAGGATTAATGTAATCTTGTTGTCTTGCTGTCAGTTTGTAGATGTTCTCTAGTTCATATGCGCGGTCTTCTTCCCTGATGGGTTTTGTGTATCTATGACCTTCATTCGGGTCTAGAGGTGCAATGACCTTAAGGCCATTACCCTAAAATGTCATCCTTCTCTTCTTTAGGTAAAAACCAGCCGAATTGTTGAAATCCCAAACAATTCCTAACAACATAGGATAAGGACAACTATCATCAACAATCTCAATCACTTCGAAGTCTGCAAATGTCCTTACCCCATCGACGTCTACAGGGACATGCTCTAGTCTTCCAAAGGGGCTAACCGCCTGCTGATTAGCCATCCCGAGCCTGATAGGGGAGTAAATCAATCTAGGTTTTCCCATTAGTGCCCAAGTCTGCTTCGTCATAACATTTACTTTTGATCCCAAGTTGAGAACCACATAGTCCACGTCGTAGTCTCCAATTTGAGCACTAAGGTGCAATTCTCTATTTTTCCTTCTTTTCCTTGATACTTGGTTCACAACTCTACTCAACATAGGGCATATTATTCCAATTTCATACTGTCTTACTAGGTGTTGTAGCTCCTGCACAACTTTTTCATCTTTAATCAAATTAATACATGTATATAAGAAGTCCATGAGCCTGCTTACCTCTTTCCCTTGTCTAGATAGAGCACTCAGTAGACTGATTGAATGCTCGTAGAATTTCACATTCCCTTACTTCTGATTGTGCCTTAGATGAAGAATCTTGTTCTCCTACAAATTATTTCCTTGCTTCTTCATTATGCCTCTCTCTCCTTGGATCAAACAACTGTGCCTTCTCTGTAGCTCTTCTGATTCCTGATCCTTCTGCAGTCTTTCCTGGAGTCACTCTATCTTCTCCTATAACAAAGCCTCCTCTAGTAATAACAATGACTCTGGGTTCCTCACCGCGCGATTCTGCTGATATCGATTGGACTTGTTGGTTTCCTCCTCGTCTCTCCTGAAGTTTGGCTAACAATACCGGACAATATTTGATGACATGATCGAATGATTTGCAGTAGTTGCAAGTAGTACAAGGGTTCTGACAATCCCTTGCCAAATGTCCTGGCTATGCGTAGTTATAGAAAATAATCCGACCTCGACCTCGGCCCATACCTCCTCCTCATCCTCTTCCTCTGAATCCATTGCGAGGGTTGAAGTTTCCTCTTCCTGGGGAGTTGAACTGCGCATTATTTCCTTCTTGCTGTGTTTCTCCTTGAATCCTATATGTATCCCTTGATCTTTCATGCATGAGATCATAAGCCCTACAATCCTTCTCATCGTGCCCCATAGATTTACAGAATGTGTAGTAAATATTGGTAGGTGTTTGGACATATTTATGCATATAATAACATTCACCAGGGAGATGTCTATTTCTACATACCTCATACCATGGTAGAGTGGCTTGATTCAGAGGGCTAGGTGCTCCCGAAGCCAGGTATTCATGAAATAGGGGACAATTCTCTTTGTCATGGCCCTCTAATTTATATCTGATACACCAGATATCTTCTCTTTTTTCCTTTCCTTTGTCCTTCTTCATATCTTCGACTTGTAAGGATAAACTAGTTAATTGATTTAAGATCTGACTCATACCTAGACTGGATTCTCCTACAGGGGCTGCTTCTAGTTTCATAGCAATCTCAAGAGCTTCATCCTGTGAAGTGATTTTTTGTTGCATCAGAGGAAATCTGATGTGTGGTAGGAGAGCAACAATGAACCATTCTTTATTCTGTTCGTTTGGGATCTGAAAACTTAAACGACATGTCAGAGTCTTAAACCTCTGATCAAATTCCCAAACAAGTTCAGTGACCTTCTGCTTGATTTCCTTCAACTCTGTAATGCACCACAGCTTAGACTTAGGCTTCTTGAATTCCACACTCAACGTAGTATTAATTTCATTCAATGGTTTAGGCTGTCCAGGTCCTGAAGTAAACTTCATATACCAGTTCAAAGCGTGATCCCTCAAGGTAGTACTAAACCGAGTTCTCTTAACAGCTTCGTCAGTGACTTGCTTAATTCTCTAGACAGCTTCACATAAGAACCAATGTTGATCAGGATATTCAGATCCATCTCCTCTGAAGATAAGTAACCTCATTTCATTTGCCATAGATCTTCCTGGGTTTCTTGACTAAGTATGTACTAAACTACTTGTAACAGTACTCTGATTACTCTAACTACTCTAGTTACTCTGGTTACTTAATGCCGCTAAAACGACATGAGGATTAATAGTACTTACTTCAATAGTAGGTGCAGTTCCTGAATTTTCTAGTTCTCCTCGGCGAGGTTCTTCAATCTCTACTTCCTATGTTCTTGCGGACTCTGAATACTCTTCGTCTGTTAGATCTACTTCTTCTCCACTTTAGAATCCCTCGTCTCCGTAATTCGGCTTAAACAGGTTCACAAGAGGAACTTCTCTAAATGATCTCCCACTGCGCGTGAGTCCAGACTCTGTGTCATTGTCACTATCTGAATTCTTGAACATTAGCTTTACTGTATCTTCAGGATATTCTTCTCATGCAATAGCATTTTAATCCTCAGTTTTTAAAAAGTGTAGAAACTTTCCTCTAGGTCCCTTAAAGAATACCTCTCTGCTTGACTATACGATTCTACTCTATCGATAACGAACTCAGTAATGTAGCCTCCAATAGTGCTATCAAACTAGAGATCCACTGCCCTAGACACAACGTTATTGACTCTCTTGAATTTCTTGATCAATGCTGCTGTCCAAACCACATGTAGTCTAGATCTGATCTCAAATTGGGTGTTTGCTAATCTGGCTAACCACTCATACAACTCCTTATGAACTCCTCCAAAGAAAATCTCGTGTATATCGGTAAAGATGTACCTTCCCAACCGATCTTCTGTACTAATGCTAGGGTTCTTGTTCTGAGCTTCGACGAAGTCCTTTTCTTGTTCTTCTATCCACTTCTGAATCTCTGTCTTCGATGGAAACCACCTTGACATTCCCTCAAGACGATCCCGGTCTCGACAACATAACCATTTGTTGGCACAGGGGCAGACTCGAGGTTCAACTCTAACAACACACCAACAAGCCCGAACTACTGGCCCTTTCGGCAACACCTGCGAAGCAGATGAAGTCTCACCCGAAGTAGCAATAGGGGGTTGCAGGACACAGGTGTCTATAACAAGAGGAAATGCAAAGTGATTCCAAATACAACAAAAAAACAATCTAGATATTCTTTACCACTCTTGTGCTTGCTTCGCGAAGTTATATCTCTGATCTAACATAACAATGCAATAACGGTATAAAATATAACAAATAACACAACATCAATCACAAAGACAATAAGATATACGTGGTTCAACCTCTCCCTAGGGATACGTCCATAGAACTGTGTTTCTTGATTTATTAGAGGAAAACATACAATTCTATTTGCGCACTTAGCTGTATATCTTCTCTCTTTCTCTTTTTCTCTTCCCTTCCTACGCACCCAGCTACAGGGTTGATCTTCGCACCCAGCTGAAGATCCAAAATACAGACTCAATATTTCTCTCAACAACAATAATCAACAATGAACATCATACGAACAATTGAGCAAGAACGAACCCTCCCAGGTATTCTAGACCTTTATTTATACATTACATGATTCTCAGACAACCGTAGACCGAAGTATAGGTGTCAAAACCCTAGATCCAAAACCCTAGGTCCACTTGACCCACGTTTTCAGGGCTTCGCCAGCTTGTCCTTCCTCCTTTTCCATGAGGTGTTCCAAAGTATCAGTTTGTGTCTTCTTTCGCTTGCCGAGTAGTCCACGATACCTCTTCTTTGATGCTTTATCTTTCTTGATCTTCTCTTCCAACGACTTGCTTTTCCTTTACTTCGCTCCTTATTTTCTGCTTCTTTACCCACTTCGACCCTTTCTTGGTTTATGTGCCTTCCGTACAGTTCACATTTCGCCTTTCTTCCTTAATCTTCGCTTCCTTACATAACCAAGGGCCAACACTCTTCCATCATGGCATCTCTCCAAACTGGTCTTCTAGTAGCCTCCTCACAAGTGGAAGGCTTAGACTCCTTGATGCTACTCACCATCGCAATGTAGCTGCAAAATCTCTCAGGAGGTTTACTCTCCTTCACATCCTACCTGGGATTCCCCACTCAACCCTGTGCCTCTCTCACAGTGTCCTGAATCCACTTGGGCTTCCTCCTCTCTGAAGTAGTGTCCCATGGAGGGGACTCCCCTTGCTCAACCTCATCACTTGAAGACTGTGAACCTGAAGTAGAATCTGGAGAACTCGATCCTGAAACCTGTGGACCAATAACCTATGATCCTGACATCTGTGGCCCTATAACCCGTTGACCAATCGTCACCGATGCTGGTGGAACTGAACTCTGTGTCATTGAAGTTTGTTGTTGAATCACCTGAATATGAGGTGATGACTGCTCACCCCTCTCAGTCCCTCATGAATTCCTAAAGGTTCCATCCTCCTCAAATCTCACATCCCTTCTCAAAACTGTCTTCCTCAAGGAAGGGATGTATATGCGGAAAGACTTTGAAGTCTCGCTATACCAAACAAAAATTCCCTTTTCTGTCGTGGGTTCTAGCTTTGTCCTCTTCTCAAAAGGGACATGTGAATATGTAAGGCACCCAAAAATCCTAAAGTGCCCAACATCACGCTTCTTCCCAAAGAAAGCCTCCTCGAGAGTCTTATCCCCCAATGCTCTGTGTGGACTCCTATTCTGCAAATAAACTGCAGTATAACATGCCTCAGCCCAAAGAAAAAGTGGTAGCCCCTAATCATGCAACATGGCTCTCGCAACCCAAACTATGGTCATGTTCTTCCTCTCAGCAACCCCATTCTGCTGTGGGTTGTAAGGAATAGTCAACTCCCTCCCGATGCCCTCTCCTACACATAAGTAATTAAACTCCTTAGAGGTATACTCACCCCCATTGTCTGTTCTCAATATTCTGATTTTCCTCCCAGTCTGGTTCTCCAAAAGAGCTTTAAACTCTTGGAACTGATTGAAGACCCATCCTTTGGTCTTCATGAAGAAAATCCAAGACTTCCGAGAGAAGTCATCAATGAATATGGCATAGTATAAACAACCACTCAAATATGCAAAATACATAGGACCACATACGTAAGAATGAATCAGATCAAGTATACCTGCTGCTCTACTGTCACTGCTTGGAAAAACAGTCTTGGTGTACTTTCCCAAAGAACACCCCTTGCACAAATCCTAGTGCTCTGTACTAGACTTTGGCACTCCAGTCACAATCTCCCTCAGTATCCTCAGAGCCCCATGATGCAAATGGGCCATCCTCCTATACCATAGCTCACAAAGATCATTGCTTCTGGTAGTATGATATAATGCACTAGCTGGCTGAAACATGAGCTTGTACAACTTCTCATGTCGAGTCCCAATCACTTTGGTTGAAGTGATACTAGACCCCTTTGGAAATAGGAGCACATGTCCATCACAGAACAATACCTCATAACCCATCTCCTCAATAGTATAAACTGAAATCAAGTTCTTCTTCAAGCCATGAACATATAAGACATCTCTCAACAACATGGGAGGTAGAGACTCCCTATGAAATGATACTGTCCCACTACCAAATGCCTTGACCACATGATCATCTCCAAGCACTACCTCAAGATCACCAATCTATGTAAGATTTGTCAAATGCTCACAAACGCCTGTCATATGGAGGGAGGCACCACTGTCAATATACCAAACACTGGAATGTGTGGCTCTAGTGGAAAGACATACCACTAAGGAAAGTTCCTTATTGAACTTGGTGAAAAACTCCTCCACCTCTGCTGAAGCTATTGTCTGCTTCTTCTTCTTATTACGACATTGTCCTGCATAGTTCCCAAACTTGTGACATGAAAAACACTTGACTTTGGTCATGTCCTTCTTGCCTTCACTCTTCAGTTTGTTTCCTTCCTTAGGACCCTTTTTGAATTTCTTCTTCTTGTTAGAAACAAGAGCCACATTCTCCTCATCATGACCAGTAGATGAACTACCATGCACATAACCTCTCTGGGTCTCCTCTTGAACAGAGTCATCCCAACGACCTTCCCACTTGGGAAGGTTCTCCTTAGCTACAATTCCCTCAACAAAAACAACCCATTGTTTGGTTACCCCATTCAAAGCTATCCTCACAAGTTCACTATCAGCAATGGCCTCCCCAACAACTCCAAGTTCATCTCTCACTTGTGTTAACCTGGTAAGATATGTGACCACATTTTCAGCCTTGGTCATTTTAATGATTTTCAGTTTCTCTCTCAAAACCATCTTCCGGTTCTCATTTTTACTTTGATACAACTTCGTTAAGGACTCCCACATATCAAAGACATTTGTCTTCCCAGTCACATGAGGAATCAAATGGTCCTTGATGGCATCGATGACGATTCTTTTAGCATTGATAATCTTCTTGGTGTAGGATGATAGAAGAGTAGGATCTGTGGGTAAATTCACTGGGTTTGTTGTGGAGTTCTCAACAATGTCCCATAACTCACTTTCCCGCAACAAAAAAATCATTCTCTCCTTCCAAGAACCAAAGTTTACTGCCCCATCAAGTCTGTCCTCAACCCTTAAACCGATAGCCATTGACCCTTCTTAGCTGAAAATAAAAATTTCAAAATTCTGTCTGGTGAAGTAACTTTTGTCCCCTTCTTTGTCTTGCTGATATAAATCTGCTCTTTTCTTTAACTCAACTTTGATACCATGTAAAATTTCAGACCCCACCCAGTTTCAAGTCTCATTGATTTTTATCAGTGTTTAATGCCCAAAACCCAGTTTTATGACAACCATAAATACTCAACATGTAAACAACATTTTAGAACTGAAACATGAAGATTCTGAACAACATTTAATGCATAAATAAAATATATCAGCGACACCACATTCATAAAATTAAATGCACAAAGATTTTTGGTCAAACTTGACCTTCGAAAAACCCACATGGGGAAAACCAGTGAGAGAGGGATTTTTATTATTTTCAAAGCTCTGAGAAAATGTCTTTTACAACAGTCATAAATTTCATAAATTTAAATACAAACTTATCTCAAAAACCGTGCCAAGCTTCCACTTAAAAATCTGAGCCAAACTCCTCGAAATTTGTGCCAAAATTTCCTGTACATATGCACATGTCAGCTCCTTGATTTCTATGCCTATTCTTGTTGTACGGATGCCTCGAAATTTGTGAAAAATGCTGCAACAAAAAAATTTGTGCAATAAATGTTGTGTGACCACCTAGTAAATCGTGCCAATCACCTAGAAAACATGCACATAATTCCTCCTCGATTTTTGTGCAGTAAAAACAATAGTACGACCTCCAAAATCCATACCGTACAACCTCCTTAACTTTGTTGTACCTTTCCTCGATTTCTGTGCCAATGTTTAGCTGTACGACCTGCTCAAAATCCGTACAATACAACCTCCATTAATGTTGTACCTTTCCTCCTTGATTTGTGTGCTCAGTGTTGCCTTGGAATGCATGCCCTAAGCTGCAAAAATGCTCTTACTCAAGTTTGCTTGACTTCTCTCCCTTCTCATGCTCTCTCAAAAAATGCTTCAACAACCCCCAAGGGGTGTGCCCTTCTTACCCTAATCAACTCAATGAGGAGAATGTGAAATACCATCTTATCCAATGGTTGAGATTAGACGAGATGAATGGTGGAGATTAAATCACTTAAGTCACCCACTTTCCCTAAGTTCAAAAAGTCATTTTTAATTTACATCTCATAAATTAAATGACTAGGGTCCACTTTAGGCACTTTCTCACCCCTTAGGCGCCTAGGTGATGATAAACACTTGCCTAGGTACTTTTTAATTATTTTAACAAGAGGTAGGTTTGTTTGGGTTTTCTTCCCACCCATCATTCACAGGGCCTGACTAAGCTTGAGGGATGTTTGCTATACTGGGGTGAGGCTACAAGGGGGCATTAGTAGGTATAAAAGGTCGAGGTAAATCTTTCCCACTAGGAAAATATTCCCTATATGTGTTAGATGATTGAATTCATTAAAATTTGTGTCAAAATGTATAGAAAAACTTATCTTCTTGTTCCTCCCTTCTTTCCAAATGAAATTTGGTCTCTTGCCATGTTCTCTTAGGGATCCATGAGAACCTCTCCTAAAGAAGCTAATCTAAAACATGTATTCAATAATATTATTTCCAATTTATAACCATTTAAGTAAATACGTACTGTTCATTGCATGTAAATATTCATTGCATGTAAATAAAAAGAATGCTACTTCACCTAACATTCATTAACATAACAATTGGAATGAAAAATTCGTATGGGTGCATTCAAGCTTGAAAATGCATGCTACACTCATATGTAATTTATTCAACATGACACATATGATTGTATTTGCAGTCAAATTTTTCTTTGTTCATCAATATCTCATTCTGGTGATAATAATCATGACGACGAGAGGTGGTGGGGAGAAATACCCAAATGCTCAAAATCAAAGTAATAATCAATACCAAAATTTATGCAACAAATTGCAAGTAGAATGCGAACTTTAAGTGCCAGATGTGAGAAAAAACATTGTTCCACACTTCATTTCAAAAATATGGAAAGTATAATGTATGAAGTTGAAGAAATTATTTGAAATAGAATGAGTTTATTTCGGTGGGAGAATGCCCTGTTTTCTTCATTAACTGAACATTTGGGTATTTCGAGATTGGGAGAAGAAACAACAGATGAGTTGAAAAAATGAAAGATTCATAACAATATATTTACCTAGAACAAGAACATAGGAGAAAATACCTTGTTTCAGAGCACTGGTGACTAAATTACTTTGCATTCTCAAGCTCAACACGTCCAATTCTTTTATCCACTTTGAAAACATTTAAAATGCACTTACTTCCCACAAAACTGCGCCGATTTTGTTTCTTACGCTGATAACCTCCATCTCCACTACCATTACCAGTCTCTATAAATAAAAAAAAGGCACGTCTCTGTTCCATTTAACTTCTTTTACACTCTCCATAACGTTTCTAGATTTCCTTGAGGGTGGGAGATTTCATACTTTATGACTGTTGTACTCTATATGAATTGTTTTAAATGTGATTGTAATCAAGCTTCCACCTGGCTGTGTATGTTATTCAACATAATTTATCAGAGTAGTGGAAACGTTCTATATTCTGTGGTATTTTGGTCACTTTTTTCGTTTGATTTTGTCCGAAATTCTATGATGAATGGTTGGATCTGCAGATTTGAGTGGTTAAGTTTGTATAATCTAAGTGACCCAGGGGTTTTTCAGCATGCTGAATCTATTTATGCATTCAGAAAGGCAATTTAAACAACAGAAAATAGAGATTTTGTCCAAATTTACATCCCCTGATTCCAACCAATTCCTACCCAAAAAACCCAAAAGATAGAACATTTAGACAATGCCTAATTTATCTATTACGAATTTCAATATATTGAGTTGTGTTTTGTCTCACACAAACGATGTAACAATTCTTTCAATCATAACTAGTAACTATTTCATGTTCTATGAAATGGTATGTTTTTCAATATTGATATCGATTTCACAAGTTTTAATATACATTTACCTCTTATGCAAACGGTCCAACCAGACTTCTACAAAATAGGAATTATAAACTTCATATATACAAGTTCTAAAACCAAACTTGCATCCATTATGCTGTGTATAAACCCAAACATACATATCAACTGGTTTTAAAGCTTCAAATTTATGTCAGATCAACTTTTTATATCATGCGAATGATCTCGTCAATCTCCTTAGTGCAAACATAAATTATATAATAAAATTTTGACACCTTAGCAAGCTGAAAGCTTAGCAACAATGAAACGAGTCTTCAAATTGTAATACACATTTAAGGAAATGTTTGTGCTTCAGAATATATGCTAACCCCTGTGAGAATGATATTAACACCATTAACTTCCTCAACTGGATCATAGATTGCAACCACAAATTGCACCAAAGATGTTTTCAAGCAAAATTAAATGTTTCCTTGTGCTTCAGAATATATGCTAACCCCTGTGAGAATGATATTAACACCATTAACTTCCTCAACTGGATCATAGATTGCAACCACAAATTGCACCAAAGATGTTTTCAAGCAAAATTAAATGTTTCCTTGTGCTTCAGAATATATGCTAACCCCTGTGAGAATGATATTAACACCATTAACTTCCTCAACTGGATCATAGATTACAACCACAAATTGCACCAAAGATGTTTTCAAGCAAAATTAAATGTTTCCTATTGAGACCCCTACGTATCTTCGTATTAATTTTCATAAATAATAATGAAACAAAATAATGAGACAACATTTTGTTCTGAGACTTGCAACTCTTTGCAAGTTTTTTAGATCAGTTGGGCCAAATTTTGGATCAACACCAGCATAATCAACATGATATCCATAACTTTCTTGGACTTGTTGGTTATTATAGAAGATTCATCTATGATTTTAGAAAAATAACAACACCTCTCTTTGCCCTTCTTACTAAAGATGTTGACTAGCAAAGAAAAATTGATCTAAGCCCCTGTGTTAAAAGGCCGTAACTAGAATCTTCCTTTTCACATTCACTTGTATGCTTTAGAAAGAGCCTTGGGTGCTATCTTAGGACAACATGAAGTTGTTGAAAAGTATGCCATTTATTACATCAGTAAAAATCTCTTTGGAGCTAAGTTAAATGATACTATCACTAAAAATAAATTCTTAGCAACCATATCTGTTATCAATAAATTCTGACACTACATTATGAGATAATCTAATTGTTTTTCACAGAGATCATTATGCTATTAAACATTTGAGTGAATAAACCTATTATTAGTAGTCTAGTTGTTAGATGGTTACTTTGGTTACTTTTATAGCAAGAGTTTGATTTGTCTATAATTTATAATTTTGATATACTTTATAATTTTGGTTGAAAAAAAGTGGTTGCATATTTCCTGTCACAGTTGGAAAAAAAACCCAAAGAAAGCCTTGTAGAAGACACTTTTATTGTTGAATACTTGTTTGCTATGTCCCTGCAAATCCCATGGTTTGCTGAAATTGCAAACTACTATCTTTTTGTTGGAGAGTTTCCTCAACACTTCTCTCATAAAGAATGTTACAAAATCATTAGAAAAAGTGCCCCATATAGCGGGACTCAATAATATTTGTTTAAAATGGGACCATATCATATACTTTGGTGTTTCCTGCGAGAAGATGACGTATATGATATACTTTGTGCATGTCATGATGAGTTCAATGGAGGGAATTTCACTGCTAAAAGGATCACTTGAAAGGTCTTACATGCCAAATACTATTGGCCAACCCTTCACAAATATGCTAGAGAACATGTTAGCAGATGTAATGAATGACAAAGAGTGAACAAACATACTTTGACCGATGAGTTGCCTCTCTAGCCAACAATGTCATTGGAACCATTTGATAAATGGGGCTTGGACTTTGTAGGACCAATTGAACCTCCTTCCAATTAACAATATTATATTTTTGTTTGCATAGATTAGCATACCAAATGGGTAGAGGCCAAAGTGTCATTGGATACAAAAGAAGATAAAGTAGATGAATTTTTATTTGGAAACATCTTCACTAGATTCATTGTTCCATGGGAAGTAGTGACAAATTAGGGTTTATGATTCACTTCATAGCTAATTAAAAGTTTTGTCTCATCAACATTCTAGAAGAAGAAATCGGCGATTAAACGCCAAAAATCGGTAAAATCGCGTTTTTTTGGGCCCGGTGATTTTTATTTTAAAAAACGCGCGATTTTTTAGACAGTCAAAAAATCGCGTTTTTTTGAAAAACTCGGTAAAAAATCGCCAAAAATCGGCAAAAATCGGCTGGGACGCGTGGGCCGCGGGATAAAGAGCCCGATTTGTTTTTTTTTTGGTCATTTGGTTTTCTTTTTGTGTGGAGCAGCAAGGGAAGGAGTTTGTGGAGGCCATCAAGCGTTTTTGAGGTGTGCAAAGGCAGGGCAAGGGATTCATCCACAATCTTTGAAGATTTTTGTGGTGGAACAAGCTCAAACTTCAACCGGTTGGATCTTTGAAATTTTCATCCACAACTTCCAAGCAAGGTATGTATGCCCTTCTCAATTTGTATGCTAATTGTTTCCATACACTTGCATGTTTTCTTGCTTCTTTGTTTGCTTAGATTTAGTTTTTTTTTTTTATCATCTTGCCAATAATTTATAGAACAAACAAAATGTAAGGGTTTTTTTGGAAAATTTCATTTGGGTATGTAGCTTGTTTTTTTAGTTTTTTAGCCACCTTGTTGATGCCATTTTTCATGGCTAACATTCTTCTTTGGATGGCTGATTTTTTAAATTAATATGCTGCAATTTTTTTTTCAAGTGGGGTTTAATGTATTTTTTTGTG